>PVLC010005506.1:0-75823 GCA_004027655.1 Graphiurus murinus
CTCCTTCTTCTTCTTCTTCTTCTCCCTATGTGAAACAGGGAATTGAATCCAAGGATATTCTACCTCCAAGCTACAACCCTAGCTTGCTTATTTATTTATTTACTTACTTACTTACTTACTTACTTACTTACTTACTTACTTACTTACTTATTTAGAAAAAGGGTCTCTCTAGATTACTAAGAGTAACTCTGAGTTGCTGGTGCTGGCCTCAAACCTGTGATCCTCCTGTCTCCGCCTACAAAGTACTTTTATTACAGGCATGCACCACCACACTCAACTATATTCTTCTTCTTAAGAAGCAGAACTGTGGCCGGGCGTGGTGGCGCACGCTTGTAATCCCAGCATTTGGGAGGCTGAGACCGGAGGATCTGGGTTCGCGGCCAGCCTCAGCTACCTAGTGAGGCACTCCGCAACTTAGTGAGACTCAGTTTCAAAATAAAAGAATAAAAAATGGGGCTGGGGGTATAGCTCGGAGGTAGAATGCCCCTGAGTTCAATCCCCAGTACCGCAAAAAAAAAAAAAAAAAAAAAAAAAAAAAAAAAAGCAGAATTGTATCCCTGGTGCAGCTTCTGCCCCAGAGAATACAAGAGAAGTTGACTTGTGAAGCTTTAATGGGCATATGGCATCAGACCCACAGTTCTCTTGATACCAACTAAATAGCTTCATTGAGACAGCAAGCATGGCCATACAAATGGACTCAGCATATCTTACTTCTTTGTTTTGCAAAAAGGAGAGAAATGAAAAGGGACAAAGCCAAATAGATTTTCAGCATTGAACAAATGCAGCAATTTAAATGTATTTTTATGTTACAGGGGAAAGTACAACGGTGGAAATTGAGATCAACATTGAACAGGAAAAATGTCTGTGGCCCTGCTAGTAACATTTACAAATCTAAATGACCACAACAATCTTTCTGGATTTTGAACATGAGAGTGGGAAAGCTTGCATCTTCTCCCTTCAGCACGGCTCCTTCCTGTCTGCCCCTCTGTGTTAAGTGAGATTCTCCCCAGGGAAGTTCCTATGCCATGATTTTAAACCCTATGATGGCAGAGCATCCTCAGGTGAGCTGGTGCACTCCAGAGGCAGAGAGGTTCATATCAGGTGTGATGAGAGTCTGGGTATGGAACAGGAGTATCTGTACCAAGTCCTGAGTCCCTGACCCCCATCTCCCCAGCAGCCTAGCAGGACTGTGACTCACTGCTACTTACACAGAATGAGCTACTGCATCCTGTTTTCATAACAATTCTAGACAAAGCCAGGACCTCTGCCTTCCCCTTCTAGATCCCTGAACTTTTCCTTCTAGGACGTGATTTAATGTATGTGTTCATTTGTTCAGTTATCTGTCTTTTCTCTTAGGCCGTTTTTGCCCATCTTTTCTTTTAGCTCTGGCCAAAGGCCTTAAAGGCATGACTTAGAGGAAGGAAGATTTACTGGGGCTCACAGTTTCTGGGGTTTTAGAGGGCCACAGGGAGCCAGCACTGCAATGGCAGGGTATGTGGGAGAGAGGGATGTCACTCTCACATCATGGTGGCACAGCATGGTAGAGGAAAGCTGTGCTCAACTCAACAGTAGCAAGAATCAGGGAGAGGCAGACAGGAGGCACCAAGGACAGACATAGTTCCCAAGGCTACAACTCCAGTGACCTACTTCCTCCAGACACACACCACCTTCCTAAGTTGCCAACCAGTAAATCCATTCAAATTATTAATCCTTCAGCCAAGTTTGGTGGTGCACACCTATAATTCCACTGCTTGGGAGACTGAGACAGGGAATAGCGTAGACTCCAGGCCAGCCTCAGCAACTTCAGAAGACCCTCAGAAACTTATAGAAAGCCTGTATCAAAAGAAAAATTAGCCTGGCGTGGTGGCACGCGCTTGTAATCCCAGCATTCGGGAGGCTGAGACCAGAGGATCCGGGTTCGCGGCCAGCCTCAGCTACCTAGTAAGGCACTCTGCAACTTAGTAAGACTCGGTTTCAAAATAAAGAATAAAAAATAGGGCTGGGGGTGTAGCTCAGAGGTAGAATGCCCCTGAGTTCAATCCCCAGTACCGCAAAAAAAAAAAAAAAAGAAAAATTAAATAGGGCTGGGATTGTAGCTCAGAGATAGAGTGCCACCTGGGTTCAATCCGATATATATTAAGCAGTAGATTACCCACTGATGAGAGTAGAGCTCAGTTTAATTATTTCACCTCTGAATATTGTTGCGCTGGGAATATGCTTTCAACACACGAGCCTTTTGGGAGACATTCCAAATGCCAACCATAACAGGGGTATGAGCATCATGACCACAGAGCCCAGGCTTGCTTTAGTTCCCCATTGGAATTTCAGCACTGTGAATAGCACCCAGCCCTCCTAGAGCATATCCTCTGCTGTTGAATAAAGAGGGTCAAAGGCTGCTCACTCTCTGCACAATGTGAAAGATTCTGGGCCAGAACAAGGCAGTTTTAGAGGCACATTCCTGTAACCCCAGTACTTGGGTGGCTAAGCAAGGAGGATAGAAGGTTTGAGGCCAGCCTCAGCAACAAGGCAGGGACTCGGCAAATGTTCGATGCTTGAATTAGCCAACAAAGAGATAGGCTGCCCTAGTGTAAATTCAAAATCCAAATGTACCATATAGTCTTTTGACATGAAATTGTGATCTAGAGAGTACAGAACCAAATGGAGAAGGTTACGAAGCCTGGACTTAATAAGCCAGTCTCTCCCAGGGAAAATATGACAACTTCATATTTAATAACAGTTTCAGATCATTTTGTGGATCAAGAAAGCTTGGGAAATTTTATCGAGGTAATACAACATGCACCAAGGTAAGATGCTCACCAAATTAATTTCCCTAGGCTTTGCTGAAGATAAAAAAAAAACCTAATCAGCCATCTCCTTTGTGAATATTAACCTTTCATCAAAAACAAATAATAATCTTCTTGATTTTTCTAATTCTGTTTAATCATCCCATAAAATTATAAGCAAACAAAAACAATAGCTGGGAAGCAGAACTACTTACCACTTATCCCTCACCTAGAGATGCAGACAGATTCAAAGAGGAGAATATGAAGGAATCGCAATTGTGTCCCACATGAGCCTTCCCTGCTCTGAGAGACCACATAATGGCAGAGGCCATTGGCTAGGATCTCTCCCTCTCTCGTGGGCGGCATTGATTGATTGATTGATTGATTGATTGATTGATTGATTGACAGTGTTGGGAATTGAACCCCAGGCTTTATGCATGGTGGGCAAGTACTCTACCATTAAGCTACATCCCCAGTCCTGAGGGCTGCATTTATAAAACACTAGATGAGCAGACCTAAGCAACCCAGAGGGTGTTTTCTCTTGCAGGTAGAATCAGGTTCACTTCAGAGTTCTTCCTTGCAATGACTGGCTGGGTTCTGGTGTGTGTGGGGGGAGATAACATGGACTTTCTTAGATCTTTCAAGGACACCGAAGACTTCTCCATCTTTCCTCTCTCTAGATGGAGAATCACCTCAACTCATTAAAAAATAAGAAAACATAACTGTGTGCATTAAAAAATTGTTGGGGGGAGGATTAACAATCCTGATGCTCCTCAGTGGGCTCCAACATGTATAAAGTTTGGGAATCAAATACATTAAGCAGAGCTTCCCAAACTCGTGTGCAAATGTAGAATCTGACTTGGTAGGTAAAAGGTGAGGATTAGCATTGTTTGTGCAGTAAGATCACAGGTGACTTCGAAGTGTCTGGTCCCTGGAAAGCACCCAGAAGGTCCAGGCTTCAGCAGACCCACCTAGACCTCCTAAGCCAGGGCTGTTCCACCCTTGGCTGCTAGTTGCGTGCACACATCAGGGGCATTTGGCAAAGAAGAATGGACTGGCCAATGTTGCATCAGTCCCACCATAACGGTCCTGGAGTCCCAGCCCATCATTGTCTGATCAGAAATGGGGCCCTGTTATCTATGAAGAATAAATTTTTTAAAAAACTATACTTTTGGGGAAGATAAATGCTTCACAGATGTCAGTGGAGTAAAGAAAATGGAATTTCTGGTCATGTTCAATCTCAACCACAAAGGTATCCTTTGCTTTTCTCCTTCCAATATCCAATATTTGAGTTGCAGTTCACTTTTGTGTGTGTGTGTGTGTGTGTGTGTGTGTGTGTGTGTGTGTGTGCTGAGGATTAAACACCAAGGGTTTTCTCTCTCTGAATTACAGACCCATCCCTTTTTATCTTTTAAGTTGGAACAGGGTCTTACTAAGTTGCTGAGGCTGGCCTTGAACCTGCAATCCTCCTGTCTCAGTCTCCCACATACTAGGATTACAGATGTGCACCATTTCGCCTGGCTACAGTTGGTGTTTTTCAAAGGGCATTTTTATCCTAGTTAAAGGAACAAAGCATCCCCCACTGGAGATTCTTTGGATTAATTCTCTAACTCTTTGCTTGAATGGAAAACAATCTAATTCAAAAGAGTGGAGAGACAAGAAAGTCTTCTGGTGTACCTGTTTGTAAGAAGAGTTGGACTCAGGCAACAATAGGATGGGGATGCCCACAGTAACCCCAGGACCTGGTCTTTTCTCCTGTGTTGACTCTGTTATCCAGGTCCACATGGAAAGCAAAATACAATCTGAAAAGTGGTTCTGTTGTTCAAGTCCTGTTAGAAAAACATCTTCCCACTCAACAGCAATAGCAAGAAAAATTCTTTTTAACTCTTATTTACTCATTAAGTTAAAACCTGTCCATGAAGTGCTATGGTTACGGGAATAAAATGCATTCACTGCCTAATAAGAAGCACACATTGATTTCCAGCAATAAATGAGGGCATTTTATGAAGAAAATGCAATTAGCTACTTTTTTGGCTACTGGATGATAAAGAAAAGGATATCTATTAAAATAATGAATGTTTAAAAATTACCTAAATCTAGTACAATAAAGCTGATATGCACGCAGGTAGATCCTCTGGGAACTAATAGTTTAAAATAGGAACAGGCATTAGCAGTTTTTATTATCCATCTTTCTAACCCACAGCAGGCATTTCTAGTCAATTGTGGCTCTCTTCCTTCTAACCCTAGGTGCAGCTTCAGAAACATCTGAGCACAGCTCCAGGCAATGACATCAACTTGTTAAAGTTGGCATATGAGCTGAAATGTAATTGGCGTCTCTTTAGGAAAAAGGCATGGACTTTAGAATTGCTGGGAGTTCAAATACAAACTCCACCTATCACTTCCTGTCTTTGAAATGCAGACAAATGGAATAACTCTTGTAAGTTTCAATACTTTTTTCTCATGAGGAAAAGAAAATGCATCTTTGATGATTAAGCGATTATAGATAATCACATGCGTAATCCATGTGTTCTGGTCAGCATTTTCACAGCTATAATCTAAAAACTTGGCCATATAATTTAGAGGACAGGAGATTAGTTTTTTTGTGGCTTCAGGTTCAACCCATGTGAAGCCAAGGACCATGGGTCTCAGAGCATGGTTGCTGGGGTGAAGAGAGGGAGAGCACATGGGCTGTGCTCCTCACACCATGGAGGCTGGGAGCAAGAGAGCGAGTTGGGGGAAGAAGAACCCCTTATAGAATCCCCAAGGCTGCATCCCCAGGACCCACCTCCTCCAGGCATAGCCTACCGGTCCAGACCACAATCCAGGTAGATCTATTACAATGGATAACAACCCTCAAGACTCAATTACATAAACTCCAAACATTAATGAATGCGCTCTTTGGGAGACATTGTATACCTAACCATAACACTGTGCAGTGCTAACTACCTGATGCCTTCCTTAGTTCCCCCAAAGGAGCTTTCATAGGGTCCTCTCTTTTCAAAACCAAAAGAAGCTCCCCACCTGTGGCCAGAGGGCTGTAGCTCTCCCTATGCAAGACAAAGCTGAGGATTTCAGCTCATCCAAATCACCTGTACCAATGATTTTGGAGCCAGTGTGGTCCATGATTCTTTCTTTCTTTTTTTTTTTTACAACCCACACTTCTCCTTCAATTGCTAGAACAACCTTTTATTAGTCATGAAGCATGATGCAGGTTTTTTTGTTTTATTTGTTTTGTTTGCATGGTACTGGGGATGGAGCCCAGGGACATTCTACCTCCGAGCTACACCCCCAGCCTTATTTTTTTATTCTTTATTTTGAAATAGGGTCTCACTAAGTTGCAAAGGGCCTCACTAAGTAGCTGAGGCTGGTCATGAACCCGGATCCTCCTGTTTCAGCCTCCCAAGTACTGGGATTACTTAGTGTGTGCCATCATGCCCAGCTTCATCTTATTTTTAAAAATATGTCTCTGTAAAACATGAAGTCAGCAGAAACTTCCAATCAATTTGTTTTTTTTTTACAGTAGGGATTGAATACATGGATTTTCTACCTCTGAGTTACACCCTCAGCCCTATTTTTATTTTGAAACAGGTTCTTACTAAGTCGTTGAGGTTGGCCTCAAACCTGTAATCCTCCTGTCTCAACCTCCCAAGTTCTGAGATTACAGGCATGTGCCCCCATACCCACTTGATATTTTCCACAAATGCTGAAAGGAAATTAAGGTCACTATGATTACAACCCAAGTCACCAATTAAAAATAAATGAATTATAAAAAAAAAGAAATTCAGAGGAATTAAAATGTGGATGACTGCAGCCGATGAAGCCTCTGTGGTCCATGATTCTAAAAATGCTTGCTCAGTCCTTTATTGGAAAAATCCTGACCAGTTCAATACAAAACCCCCATAAGATTTCTCTAGGAAACACTAACAGCGGAATCTGCAATACTGGGCTTCTGCTGTCAAAGGAGAGAGCAGGTTGAATAGCACAGGCCAGCTCAGGGACCAGCCTGCCTGTGGGACACTGGGAGAAAATCAATAACTCCTCAGTGGGTTTCTCTTTTAGAACCCATTTGTACCTTTTCCCCTCTGAAGACGCACAATCAATCAAATGTAAGTGATTGCTGTAGCTTGAACAGGGTATTTGTTTCTTATACATCAAAAGTTGGGAGGAAGCATTTCAATTCTAAGACTTACCTCTTGGTGCTTATGCACAGGGAAGGTGCCCTTGCCTCTCAGTTTCAGAATGAAATGCCATTCACTTGACTCATCCAACTTTCAGACACTACGTGTTTCTGAGGATCGACTACTTTCTCAGACTTCCATTACGCATTTAGGAGGAAATGAACCTGAGAGATGCAGTCCTTGCCCCCCTGTGGAATTTGCTATCAAGTAAAGGAAGTAGATATTAAAAACAGTTCTTCTAATCAATCCTTTAATTACATTTGTGACAACACTCACCAAGTAGAAGTGCGTGGCTCTATTTAAGCAAATAACTGAGAATCCTGTTTTATTTTTCATGTGTATTTCAAATTTTTCAAAACAAAATAGTTTTTTTAATGTGGATTTTTGGTGTGTATGGATATGTGGCACTGGAAATTGAACCCAGGTCACTCTAATACTGAACTTTACCCCCAATCCTATTTTATTTTATTTTTTTATTTGGAAATACGGTCTAAGTTGCTGAAGTTGGCTTCAAACTTACAGTCCTCCTATCTCAGCCTCCCAAATGCTGTGATTACAGGCATGCACCACCATGCCAGGCCTACATGTGTATTTCAATTATACTACTAGGAAAAATGCTCTGTGTTGGGGACATTTTGTGCTAAAATAACAGAAACGACAAGTAACAACAATTTAAGTTGGCAGTTGGAGCAGTGAGCATGTTACAGAAATTTGGCCAGGCTAGAGGAGGCAGAGCATTGTATCTGCACATTAGCAATCTTCTTAGCTTCTTCCCATGACTGTGTATGTCCAAATACCCCTGCAGCTCCAGGTAGGGTACCATCATAATGTACATGATACAGAGTGGGCAGAAAAGGACCTCTCCCTCCCGGTTTTCTCTCTCTCTCTCTCTCTCTCTCTCTCTCTCTCTCTCTCTCTCTCTCTCTCTCTCTCTCTCTCTCATGATAATGTAGTTCAGAGTGACAGGGAGAGACATGCACACAGCACTTGTTGAGTTGCCCTTAGCTCCCCTTCCCCACACAAGATATTGAGATTGGCATTGCCAATTTCACATATGTAAACAAAATCAGTGGAAGTGTTTCCTTCATTAATTCTCCCTCCTTCACCCTCCCGTAGACCTCCTCCATTGCTCCACTAGGGCTTTTCCTAGTATAATGGTGTGTGTGTGTGTGTGTGTGTGTGTGTGTGTGTGTGTGTGTGTGTGTGTGTGATAGATACTGGGGATTGAACCCAGGGGTATTCTATCTCTGAGATATATCACCCAGCCCAAAAAACCTTGGATCCTCCTGTCTCAGCCTCCCAATTACTGTGACTACAGGTGTGCACCACCATATCTGGCTTCTCCTAGTATAATTTTTGGACAATGAACATGAAAATGCCCAGCAAAATCTCACTGCCTTCCTTTTTCCCTTCCTTGGAGGAGCCCCAGCTAAACATCTGGGTTGCATACACAGGCTGAGAATGCAGAGCATCCTTGGATTGTGGCATTAGCAGTAACCACAGAGAAAAACTTAAGATTGCCCATATTTTCCAGGTGAATCCACTTACAGATTCCAGAATCTTATTGTATATGAGGGGTAAAATTAGTGATATTAAAAGATAGTGCAACAGACTGTATCACCTGTGCTTTGTCATTGACCAAAGATTTATAAGTTTGACCCATAGAATTCTCTGGGGACTTATGCACTCTGGTGGCCACAGAAATATTTTAATTTCCACTTGGTCCCTCATTCTTTCTCAAGTAAAGCAATTTTCTGATTTTTCTAAATTAAAATGAGCCAGGCACCATGGCACATGCCTGTAATTTCAGTACTTGTGAGGCTGGGACAGGAGGACCACAGGTGCAAGCACAACCATCGGCATTGTAACAAGACTTTCAGCAACCTCAGGAGGCCCTTTTTCAAACCCAAACAAAACAAAAGTAAGTAAATAAATAAATAAATAAAGGGCTGGGGTTGTAACTTAGGGGCACAATGTCTTTGGGTTCAATCGCCAATACAACATGAATAAATAAATAAATAAATAAATAAATAAATAAATAGGAACCCATTGCAGACACAAACAAGGATTTTGCAGGCAGGTCACTAAGTATGTGAGTCTTGATCTTATTCCTGGGATTCTCTTCTTGATAATCCTGTGGGAAGGAATCAGGTTGAAGAAAGAGGTTGTGGAGTAGGAAACTAAACAGAATAAATCACCAGTTTTGCAGAAAGTCTGCAATGGCCCCAAATGCTGACTGAGTCAAACAGCTGGAGGCTGGCAGAAGCACTGATTGTGCAGGGCATGGTGGCACATACCTGTAATCTCAGTACTTGGGAGGCTGAAATAGGAGTACTATCCCAGTAACTTGGGAGAATCTCAGGTTCCAGGACACCTCAGCAACATAGCGAGACCTTCTAGAACCTAGGAAGACCCTGTTTCAAAATAAAAAATTAAAATGGCGGGGTGTGTAGTCAGTAGAATGCTCCTGAGTTCAGTCTCAAGTCACACACACACACACACACACACACACACACACACACACACACACACACACACTGCTCCTTGCCTTTGATTGGCTAAGACCATGGATGTGCTGAGACATCAAAGTCACATACATAAAGATCTTTAATCCTCCAGTTCATGTATGAGTTTGGATGCCAAGGAGCAATCCAGGCTAAGGCTGACAGCCATTTTTTCCTCGAGTTAAACCATACCCCTGAGCCCTGTGAGTATATTCCCCTCACTTGGACTTTAGTTCTGCACTGTAGAGGTTAAAAATAGAGAAATCCTTCCCAAGAATAGCAACTCTTCTCTGGTCTGAGATCTCCCTGTGTGGACCAAATTGCATTATAATCTCTCATTAGCAGGAGTGAAATAAAAACACGCAATTAGGAATAATTTTAATTACAAACTGCCTCCCCAGAGAGAACTTAAATTATAGTTTAAATGTAGACAACCTAATAAAGCCCAGACAAATATCAAGGAGCAGAGAAAAGACTAAAGCAAAAGGCCCATGTGTAAGAGGGCAGATAGTAGATAATTAGAAACTGAGTTGGAGGTTTAACTACTTGGCTTTGCTCCTGGGAGTCACGTGTTTATACTTCAAATATGTCTGATTTTTTAAAAGCATTAATAAATTGCATTAATGGAAAATATTAAAATAATGTATTATGCTTAAATATCAAAATGCAAATTGTAGCTTTATGCCACCAAAAAGTGAAGATGATAGCAAAATTTACATCCAAGAATGAATTTTCCAAATGCACTCTCAAAAGCCTCACCATCTCTACAGAACCTCATTAATTTTAACTTCATGAAATAGGTAAAATTACAAGATTGTTAAAAACAAAAGTAGGCAAAGGACTTCAGCATTTGCATATAGATAGAAAAGAATCCAGAACCAAATGACTGGTGAAAAAATAATAATTTTCTATATTTTCCTATAATTTTCAGTAAATTAGCATTTGGAAATGCCTTTGTCATGTTTTTTGGCAATGCAGATTGATTCTTTTTAACTTATCATGTAAACAATAAAAGTAAAATATGTTTTATTAAAGAAATTAGCTACATGATGTGGTTGAACCCCAGGAGAATTTTCACAATGTAATGAGTTCGGGACAAATCAAGAAAAATACTGATAAAACAACTATTTCCCTTGATTTCATTTCATTACTTTTCAGTCAAATTCGTAAATTTAAATTTTCATCTCTATCAGCACTGAAATGTAAAACTGGGGACTCTACTATCCTTCAGGTTTTTCTTCCCTGAGTCTTAACTCAGATGAGCAACAAATTATAACTTGGGTAGCTTATAAACAATACAGGTTTATTTCTAACAGTTCTGAAAGTAGAAGATACAGCACATTCAGTTTTTAATAAGGGCCTCACCTGGTTCATGGCAAGTACCTTCTTACTGTGTCCTTACATGAGAAGAACTCTTGTCTCTTCAGTCTCTTAAAGGACACCGATTCTATCACTAGGGCTCCTCACTCATGACCTAATCCCTCCCTGAAGGTCCCACTTCCTAATGTCATTGCTCTGGATATTAAGGATCAGCCTATGAATTTAAGGGGGGAGTATTCAGAACATAACGCAGGGTGATCATCCTCTGTGCTATCTTAGAAACTTGCAGGAGACCAGACTTTACTAAGCATCTCAATGTTTATATGTCCTTGAAGTCCGAAAATCACACAATCCCGTCTTAGTTTATCACATTCTCAAAGGTTCCTTCCCTTTTCTTTTCCATCCTCAGTGGAGTAACAGTTATCTTGCTTACATTCATTCTTCAAATCCATTAAAGCACAAATAAAAAGCAACAGTGCACCGAGCCCCCAAGGTCAAACAGACGAAACTTCCCTTTATATTTCTAAGTCATGTTTGAGTTACATGAGCATCTACCCATCACGGATGACAGGAAAGACAGCGAGGCCATTTTCAGGAAGCCTTGCCTTCACTGCCTGAGATTCTCAGGAGCACAGATTCTTGGGTAATCCAGAAGAATGGAGGAGACCCCTGGTTTTTGGTTCACTGTGCCTGTTGTTCCTGGGGTCTTTTTTCTCTCTCCCTTACTTCTATAGATTCCTCTCAAAGACTATAAGCTCCCACCCTTTAAGCCAACCTGGAGATGGAGACCTCTACAGACAGACAGAACCTGTTCCCAGCATCCTGTGCATGTTTGGTGCTTCCCTACCTGGCCTTCTACCATGCTCAGGGAGGAGGACTTATGTAAGAAGAACACATAGCCCATCTCCATGTCGATGGAACCAGTGTCCACCACTGGAGTTATTGCTCCTAATCTCAGTTTCTCCTCTCTAGGAAAATCCAGCCTCTTAGAATCCAGAGTTCAGCCATTCAAACGTCAAGTTCTCTTGATAATTGCCTTTGGCAGGGGAGGCCAATTCTTTCCTTCAGGAAAGAAAACTCCAGGCTAGGAGAAATGTCTGAAACCTCTCCCGTTCTTCCATGGATATTCTTGTGTTAAAATGCAAGACAGCCATTTTATCATAAAGTCAACTCAATACACAGGACCTTCCCTTTCCTATGGAATTCTCAGTCTGGAGTAGACACACAATTACCTGAGAACTTTGTAATTGACCACTGCCTAGGTTCCTGGCACCATGTTGAGAGCTGTGATGTTCAAACCTACTGAAATCATGTGCAACAGAAATCTGTAAGCTCCTTTATTTTTTATCAATTACCAAATCCCTCTCTACTCCTGACATTCCATTAAAGTTCTACTACATAGTGGAAAGAAAGCACACAGAATGCCTGTTTCATTGTTGTCGTTTGTTTCATTTTGTTTTTGTTTTATTGTTCTCAAGAGAAAAGGCATGAATTGTAACACCTGGCTATTTCTCCAAATGCCATAAATTGGTCTGCCAGGGCATGTGGGTTTGACCATCTTAACTTCTGCATAGGACTCTTCGGGGATTTACTGGACATGTGTCTGGGTGTGGGAGAGATTTCTTTTTTCTACCTGGAATCTTGTTGAACATTTGCATGGCTAATTCTAGGTAGAAGGCTGGCAGGGGCTGCTGAAAAGACTATCCACTGTGATGAAGAGGTTCATGCAGGAACACAGCTCTGAAGATTTGATTTCTTGTCTGTCTACCAATGGCTCAGGCATACAGTGACCAGGTACAAGAGGTAGTTCGTAAAGATAGAGATGAACAATAATTACTCCAAATGTTTCATGCTCTGATTAGCATAGAAATCACAGCACTCTTGCCATAAGCTCTGGCTCACCCTCTCTGACTTTTGGTAATTTAAAGTGGGTCCATGAAGTCTATCAACCAATACTATTCAAAGAATCTAAAGTGGGCCAAGTGTGGTGGTGTACACCTGTAATCCCAGTTTGTGAGAGACTGAGACAGGAGGATGGCAGATTTGAGACCAGCCTCAGCAACTTATGGAGGCCTCCGGCAACTTAGTGAGACCCTGTTTCAAAATAAAAAGTAAAATAGAGGTTGGAAGTGTAGCTCAAAAGTAGAATGTCCCTGGGTTCAATCCCCAGTACACATACACACACAAACACACACACACACACACACACACACACACCTAAAATAGGCAGTTCAATGCAATGAAAGAAATGCATATTTTAAAACAAATGCAGCAATTAAAATAAAATATTTAATTGAGCATGAGGTGAGTATAAATCCACCTCCCCAGGCCACATCCACTTGGGGTGGGGGGGGTCTCACACATGCCAGAAGCCATACTAAGAGTAAATAAATGCAGAGCACGTGTTGCCCTTGAGTGCACAACTTTGTTCTATATTGTGCAAAACTTACATAGTTTAGTAACTCTACAAATAAAATTAATAAATGCCCCCTCTGATTCCGCTTCAGGGAACCCTCTAATTTGAAGCCCAACATTGATATAAGCAATATGACTATTCATTTTTAAATATTATTATAAAATAATATGTTATTTTATAATAATATTTTTATTGGTGCATGGTAGTCTCACATCATAATGGTCATTCAGAGTGATAATGTCGCACACTCAGATAGCACTTGGTGAACTTCCTCTCCAGTTCCCCTCATGGCAAAAAGATGCAAAACTTTCTCTCTCTCTCTCTCTCTCTCTCTCTCTCTCTCTCTCTCTCTCTCTCTCTCTCTCTCTCCCCCCCAGTGAGAAATTAGTTTATTTCTTAGATAATGACACATTTTGCCTTGTAAAATCTAATGGGTAACAGTCTTGGCATCATGACATATGAACCAAATTACAAGCCCTGGTATTTGTTTTCTATGCATTTGGGGGAAGGATGAGGGAAATAATTTCATAGTTTCAGTAATGGGTCATCAGTAGATTCTCAAAATAAAGATATTAAGCTCATCTTCTGCACAGCAGCATTGACAGTGGACATGCTAGAAAGACTGAAATGGAGAATCTGCCAGTTTGGGGAAAATGCTTAATATATGTTTGATAGTTAACATACCATCCAATGGCTCCTCACTACTTTTCCGGAAGGCTTTTGACTAGGTTCCAGTCAGGTATTGAAGAGGAGAGGCCAGTATCCAAAGTGTGAGCATAAAATACATCAACAGGTCCTTTAATCTCGGTATTACCCAGTACGTAGAGGTATGCTACCATGTCTCTCCCTGTGACCCGTTGAGACTTAAATGACCAAAACAAATTTACTTTAAATTCATTGACCTCCCCCAGTCTCTTCCTTCTTGAACAATGATTTTCTCTTCTAAGGGTTTCCCAGAATTGAATCTGGCTTCATCCGCTCTAAGCAGCACAAGGGACTGTATAAATTAATCATAAATTAATGCATTTACAACAGCTTTAAAACGATTACTACAGACCCAGTCTCAGATGCCTCCTCAGTTATATTATTCTCACATATATAATTACCTGTAAAGGTTTTTTCAGTTGGCTTGCACTTTTTTATGGGCCATAAACACTCCATGTCACCTAAATTTTATCTGCTGTATTTTTGCTTATTTCTGCCCTGGATGCAAAGTGCCAGAGCCATTTAAGATCTTACTGAGTCAGAAAATTGGGGAGAAAAAATGCATGGCTTACTGTCTGTCTCTTTTTTTTATTGTAGCTAAATAAAATCAGAATATCAAGCTAAAATATGCAATAAAAATAAATGTTACATGAGAAAGACACAAAAATACACATTATTAAAGCCAAAGGAGGTAGGTAAGAATGATAACAAGGTAATGTCGAATCGGGTCTACACATTGGCTTGACTGCTAATGTGTCTGGGCATGAAAGGAAGCAAGTCTTAGAGAAACAGCTGCTCAGTTGGGAACACTGGCCCCAGCCTTCATCTTCTAGGTGATGGGAACTGGAGCTGGACTCCTGAGGAAGAGTGAGAGTCACCAGCTTGGGGACCTCAGCCTGACTGACTCTGGTCTTCTCCCTCTAGTCTGAGGACACAGAGGAGGTAATTCAGGAGATTTCTTCTGCTATCTGCACTCCCCAGAGGCCAAGAACAGGGTTTGCTGTGCTCTAACTTTCAATCCAAGTACACCACTGAAGAGATATTACCATATTTCCCCAGCTTACACATGCAGAGGGGTAGAATACGACCTCAGAAGACAGATGGGGAACAACCTTGGACCTTCATTTTGAGAGAAATCAAAAGAAGCTAGTAGTTTGCTGCAGGCATTGAATAAGATTGGAAGAAGATCAACCTCCATTTCCCATCAGAAAAAAAAGTTTTTAACTGACGTAAACGAGAAAGCACAGTAGCCCTCCAGGGTTGGAATCCCATCTTTGCCTCTTAAGAACTGTGTGACCCTGGTTAATTGCTGGATTTCTTCCTGCCTTGATTTCTTTGCCAACATAATGGAAACAGCAAAATTCCCTATTTATAGAATGGTGTGCACTCAATTTGATATGACCTATACAAGGGGTCTGGTTCATGCACAGCCCCCAATATAAGGTGTGCAGAGAAGAACTGGCTCAGCAGAGCTGACACTACACTCCGCTTGCAGAAAGGACCACTTGCAAGGTTGGCACTTTTTGAGCTCAGAACTTGGCTGTCAGTGTCAATAGTCCCCAGTCAATAGTTAATTGATAAGGGTGGCTGAGTGTGCATAAACTGTTTGCACTAGTGACTTAGCTTATATAAACATCTGCTTTCTTTCTGAGAGTCTGGAATCTGGGACCTGGCTAAGCAGAGGGTGTCTATATGACCAGCCTCCAATACAAAGTATTGGGCGCTTAGTCTTTAATGGGCAGAATCACAGGGTAGATGTATCTGCATTTTTGTTGACAGGGAAAGAAGAGTGTTCTTTGTGTGACTGTCCTGAGAAGGAGTAGGCATGAGGACCTGCACATGTGATTCCTACAGACTCTACCAGGATCTTTTCCCTTATGATCTGAGTAGTCGGTTTATGTTACTGACGTAAATGTAGCTGTGAGTACAACTCGGGTCTGGGTCCTATAAATATTTCTAGAAAAAAATCTCTGAAGTCATGCAATGGTAGCCTGTAATCCCACTAGTTGGGAAGCTGAGGCAGGAGGAGCACAGGTTCAAGGTCAGCCTCAGCAATTTAGCAAGACCCTCAGCAACTTATCAATAACTTTGTTTCAAGGATAAATAAAAATAACTCAGAAAGGAGTATCAGAGGTTGGAGGACAGTCTCAGAAACACAGCAAGACTCTCAGCAACCCAGCAGAACAGTTTCAATACAAAACAAAATGAAAATAATAAAAAATTAAAAAGGGCTGGGAGTGTAGCTGTACAGTGCCCCTGAGTTCAATTCAGTATCAATCAATCAATCAATTAATCAAATGGAGTGGGGGTATATAACTCAGAGAGGAGGAACACTCCTGGGTTCAATCCCCAGGACAAAAAAGAAAATAAAGGAAGGAAAGAAAAGGAAAACTCTAAATATGGAGGTAGCCTCAGAGACCCCCAAAATTTGGGGGGACCATTATTATTAAGCTGTGATCTTCATGATGGCATCTACTTATTTTATCTACTTCTAAATCTCTCCTAGGTAAGGTTAAAAGCCCCAATAAAATGCCTGAGCTAAATTATTTTTGGGGGGGTGGAAACTACATGTTAGTCCCAAATTTTAGCCAAGAACATACAATTGATGTATTTGTAAGAAAGGCTTCCAATACTCTGGCCCCACCTATAATGTTTTACTCAAATACTTTATTTATTTACAAGAACTTTATTGGAATTGCTGAAGCTGAATCTGGAACAGAGGCCTTTGTAGGTGAGACTTACGGGACCTTGGAATGCAGTGTGTGTGTGTGTGTGTGTGTGTGTGTGTGTGTGTGTGGTGGGGGGGGTATTTTAGACCATACACTATTTGAGAATGGGCTTCACTAATAGCTCATCACAGAGCAGCCCATATGGACCCAGGTCTAGACTAAGCATTTCCCAAGCTTCACCCTGACTCAAGTCTAACAAGAATCTATAACCCATTTTACAGGTGAGGAAACTGAAGATTCCAATATGTTGGGGTCTTAGCCCAGCCGGAAAGACCCCGCCTCTAGACAGCGCCTGGCAGAATGCCAGAAGCGGCTGCAGGTGGTAACTTCCTAGGGCTGCGCCACACCAGAGCGCATGCACCTGCTTGCCCGGCTCGTGGCCAGCCCAGGTGAGAGCTGTATGAGGCACCTCGTGGCTCAAGCCCTGCGTGGCTTTAAGAGCCTCCACCTCTTGCCCGTGGTGTGGTTGTTGGCTGGTGGTTGCTGGGTGGCGTAGTTGCTGGGAAGTTGGTGGGCTGCTGGTGGATGGTTGATTGCTAGAGAGAGGGGTTGTTGGGGTCTGTTGGAAAGGTACTATTGCGAGGAACGGCTACGGAGAACAAGAGTGGGGTTGGAGAGACGGATGCTGTCAGGGTTAAGTCTATTACTGCTTGGGTAGTGTCCTTGATCCGAGAGAGAGAGAGAGAGAGAGAGAGAGAGAGAGAGAGAGAGAGAGAGAGAGAGAGAGAGAGATAATAAAGAGAAGTTTGAGCCAGCAACGTTCAGTCGTCATCTTTATTGGGGCCTCACGGTTGAGGGTTCAGCCTGGGGTTCCGATACCAATAGTTTGAAAGTAGGGGGTTAGATTCCACACAGCCATTCAAGGGACAAAGCTGGAGTTCCAACCTGGGTTTATCTGATTCCAGACCCCCAAATCCTCTGTTGTCTGCCTTTCACAGATGGTGTCTGATACTCCCAGGGAAATGCTAAAAGGCTACAGGGAAATGCAACCCCTGAAGGTCATGTGGACACATCATGTGGGTTGCTACGCTGCACAAATTCATACCAGTTGGTCCTACAGTTTGATCTTGCTTTTAGTGTGTCAGTTATTTGAGCGGTCAACCCAGGGCTCTCCCACACTGCTGGAGGGCTCTTTCCAACTCTCTTATCATACAGTTCAGCACCCCAAGCTGGTATCTACTCTAAGTAGGGTTCTTATCATGGGGAGAAGAGGAGCACCCACTCTTCTAACCCTTTGGAAACAGGGACATTATCTATGAGCTTTGTGCAAATTTCAAATGCTAGATACTAGCTATAATAATGTATAATGATAATTAGGATGATAGCAGTAAAAATATTAGATATAATAATAAAACACTATTGATCAGGTACAGGGAATTGTGCTAAGAGGTTTTATATTTATTATGTCATTTAATTTTCCTCCAAATCACCCCCAAATCAATTTTCTTTGGTGGTGGTACTGGGACTGACTGAACCCAGAGGTGTCTACTTTTGAACTATACCCTCATCCCTATTTTACTTTTTATTTTGAAATAGGGCCCCATTATGTTGCAGAAAGCCTCGTTAAGTTGCCAAGGCTGACTGTGAACCTGCAATCTTCCTGTCTCAGCCTCCCAAGTACTGGGATGACAGGCATGTGCTACCATGCCTGGCTTAAAATTGTTATTTTAATCCTTATTTTACAGACAAGAAAGTCATGGTATGGGGATAATAATTCTGCCCTCACCCACAGCTCTGGATCTTTCCCCGAACTACAGGCTCTTTACTAGTGTAAGGTCTTTCATCTAAAAGGGCCATAACTACAGAGAGCGCTAGCAGCCACGAGTGCCCCATAGAGGACAGCCAAAGTCCCCATACCATTGACAGCCAGTGCCCATGTCCTAAAGTGTCTTTAGCTTAGACCCATGGGGTGCTGATGAGACTAAAAGTAACTATGAGTATTGGTAGGTCCAAGTGGAATGATTTCCTAAAATTCAAAAACAAGAAAGAAAGGTTCTGTTCTTCCTCCCCCAAATTACACTTCCAGCAGTATATCCACAGAAACATTTGCACAGAATTCTAAAAATATACATACATGTATAAAAACATATGCATACATATATGTGGGGGGACAACCCATCTTTGAGTGATTTTATAGATGTGCTCTACTCCAGAACAGAAGTTTACAGAGTTTATCTCCATTACAAAATTGAATGTATAAAAATCATCTATAAGCCGGGCGTGGTGGCGCACGCTTGTAATCCCAGCATTCGGGAGGCTGAGACCGGAGGATCCAGGTTCGAGGCCAGCCTCAGCTACCTAGTGAGGCACTCCGCCACTTAGTGATACTTGGTTTCAAAATAAAGAATAAAAAATAGGGCTGGGGGTATAGCTCGGAGGTAGAATCCCCCTGAGTTCAATCCCCAGTACCACAAAAAAAAAAGTCATCTATACATATGTTTTGATAATGGAGAGAAAACAAACAAAGCACATAAATATCTGTCATCAGAAGCTGGGTACAAGAAACTGTGACATAGCTATGCAATGGGATCCAATGTAGCCTTTCAAACACCACGGCATCTGTCTGTGCTCTAGTATGAAAAGTTTTGCAAAACAGTGTGAATTGTTAAATGCAAACTCAAGAAACATGTGCAAAGGATTATGTGATTTTGATCCTAAAAATGAGGCGCTTAGTGGCACCTGCTTTTAATCCCCATATTTGGGAAGCTTAGACAGTAGGATCATAGGTTTGTGGCCAGCCTCAGCTACTTAGTGAGGCCCTCTACAACTTGGTGAGATTGTTTCCAAATACAAGATAAAATAGGGTTGGGGGCATAGCTTAAAGGTAGAATTCTCCTGGCTTCATCCCCAGTGCCACAAAAAATAAATAAAATATTACATTTTCCATCTCCACCACACACACATACACACATGTCCATAGTTTCAGAAACTCTTAAAAAATACACCAGCCACAATAATTGTGTATATCTGGCAAAGAACTATTAGTCACTCTTACTTTTCACTTTACCCATGTATTTATTTATTTATTTATTTATTTTTGTGGTGCTGGGGATTAAACCCAGGGGCATTCTACCTCTGAGCTAGATCCTCAGTCCTAATTTTTATTCTTTATTTTGAAACAGGGTCTCACTAAGTTGCGGAGGGCCTCACTAAGTAGCTGAGGCTGGCCACAAACCTATAATCCTCCTGTCTCAGCTTCCCAAGTATGGGAATTACAAGCAGGTGCCACCACACCTGGCTAAGAGCCTCATTTTTAGAATAAAAAAAACCCCAGATCTTCCAGTCTCAGCCTCCCAAGTACTGGGATTACAAGTGCACACCACCACTCCTGGCTCCCATGTATGTATTAAGAAAATGCCTTATCTTTAACTAAAAGAGAAGATAGAATGTTAAAAACTTCAGACACTGAAGAAGAATGGTTGAGTCTGCAAATTAAAACAAGCAAAGCATATTGAGGCTGATTTGACATTATTCTCCAGGAAAATAAATAAATTTAAAATGTGCCCAGCATCCTTGGAACCATAGCAGAATGGTTGCATTCTAAGAAAGAAGAAGCTGTGTTGGTCTCAAACCCTAGCCTACAATCCTTCAGCTATTGCTTGGAGGTCTGAGCATCAACTTGGGCAGAGGAAATCTGACTCACCTGGTCTCCCAAGCCCTAGGCTGCCAAGTGTGCACCTGGTATTAGCTGCTAGACCTTCCCATGGAGCCAATTAGCATCTACACAGATGGTTCCACTGAGCCTCCACTGAGTGAAGGGAAACTTTGCAAGAGCTAAGTAGAGGGGCAAGGAAAGATGCTGGGAGTTGAAAACCTCCCAAGAGTTGGCAGCAAAGGCTTGGAAAGGGACAAAGACTTACTCTGGCCCTGGAAGAGGGAGAGTGTAATAGCTCTAGTTATGCACAGTGCAAATGTCAGACTCTTGGACGCAAATCAGAAGATGGACGAAGAGAGGACACCCTGACCTTCCTTCTTTCCTGCCCACCTGGTCTGGCTCATATTTCCCATTGGTTTCAAGTGTAAGTGAGATTAGGGGCCCTGAGGTTGGGGAATGGTCTCCGAGATGCAGAGCAGAGCTGAAGAGGGCAGGACTTACAGCAATTTGGGCATGTTTGCCAAGTGGAGATTGGCCATTTCCTGGCCAGTACCATGAGGATGGACCCGGAATAAGCCCTTTGCTTTATCTCTGCTAGCGGTGGGGTCCTGGGTTGTTCAGCTGCCCCCAACCTCACCTTCTGGCCTGAAAAATTGAGATGATCAACCTGCTGCATTTGCCACTTGTGTACCAGACATGAACATTCCTCCCAAACTGTCAAGGGCTGTCTGGTCTGAGGCAGGGGAATGTTACCCTCCCAGGGACCAGGTTTCTCTAGGTTCAAGTCAATCAGACTCAGAAATTAACAAGTTGCTCCCAGCACCGATTTTGCATTTCTGATCTCTTAAATGTGGTTTAATGAGTTGATTTAACTTTAACTGAAAATTCATTAAAATGTATTTGCTCTAAGTAAATATTTAAATGAAAATCACACGCCACGCTAGGGAAGAAGGAAGCTTGTTTAATTATGTCGGTTTTCTTTCTGGGAGCAATCTTAGTTTTTCTCTATGTAGAACAATTCCTGGGGAAGCCCCACTGAAATCAACCAAGGACCCGCACAGACCCAGACCCGGAGCATCAGAATTTGGGGTATGCAATACAGCAGCTGGAACTGGTTGCTGCCCAGTCTCTGGTCTCTTCTGTGGCCACACAGCTACCCCTATGCTGGAATGATATAAAACATTGAACAAGGTGTGCATTTTCACCATGTTTCCTTGTGCTTTTTTGCACCAGCAAACAATGAAGGCATTTCTGGCTTGTTGTCCAGATGACCAACACTTAAAAAAAGAAATGCAAATGGAAAACAAGCATGTCTATCTCAGCTTTTCAGATTCACAATAGAATGTTGATGCCCAATAAAGAATCAGTGCTTTCAACAGAAAAGCATGCACGTCTAAGTTATAGAGTGTTGGTTCTCTTGAATTTGAGCTTTTAGGTCCTGAACCTCTGCACCTGGTTGCCTTGGGGACCAGGTTTTCAACCCATGAGTTTGTGTTGGAGGATTTTCCAGCCACAGAGTGTGACAAGTGTCTTCCATAGAAGCAGGTAAGAAGAAATCAGCTGGATTTTTACAAATTCAGGGTAAGACCTATTGAGTCAGGGCAGAGAATCTGGGAACAAGAAGAGTTAAAAGAGGTCATTTTTTTAAAGAATGAAAACAGGGAAGTTGATAAGATATAATAGTAACAATGGTCAAGCAAGGACTATGGAAATCCAAACAAACTTCAACCCAACCCCTTCTGTGGGCTGCATTCTGAGAACAACTTGTGTAAACAAGGATGAGGAGAGGTGAGCAGACAGGTAGTGCCAGGAGATTAGACCTCACCAGCCTGTGGGATAATGATTCAAATTAAGGATCGAACCAGGCAAAAGACATTGGTCCTCCAAGACCTCATTCTCACCAGCCACAGAAGAGCAGAGGGGGAACCACAAGAAGGTACAAAAGCTCACCTCTGAAGAACTTCAATAGCTACTTCCTTTCAGGGAGCTCTCCTCCCTGTTTGTATGGTAGGGGAAGCTATTTCTGCTTTCTATCTTTCCTTGATTTACAAATAAACCTCCATATTTCTGTACCTTTCATTAGTCCTTGGACTTCATTCATCGAAATCCACTGGACAAGAACCCAATCAGAGGAGATACCCTGTATTACTATGAGATTATTTTGGAATAGCAGAAAACTCAAAATGCAGGAGACGGGAGAGGTTGTAGTATGCAACCAATAAAAAATGTAAGAAAGAACAGTAGAGTTAATATTAGGGGGAAATCACCTAAAATCTGAGCCTCGGCTCCATATTTTACTCATGCTAGGCTGTACTCCTGGCTCTCAACCTATCTGAAGACAAGAAATTCAGGCTCCTTTTCACTACACACTTAAGACTTACTTCATCTATTTCAATATCTGATTTGCATCGAGGGGATAAAAGCAATCTATCATCTTTTTTTGGAGGAAAAAGTCATTTAGGAAAATCTATAGTCTTACATTTTATAGTACCCTGAGTATTGCAAGTTCTTGGGGAAAATCAAATTATGACAGTGATAGGATCCTTAAAGGGATGTTCTTCTCATTACTTCCTCAAACAGCTGAGAAGGAATAGTCTGCCCTTTTTTCATATATAGAGCAGAACATTGTGCAGCTTTTTATATTAGGATGGCTATTAAGAAACGACAATGTGTGCCTGTGAGGGAGAATGTCTTCAGGCTCTCTTTACTTATTTATAGCTGAAATAATATTGTGAGATATTAACCTTTATTCACCTTCTCACAATCAAACAGAAAGCGGGCTCTCTGATCATTGTCTCTGGAGAGGTATAAGAAAAAATGAAATCTAGACCTTCCCTGGAAGTTACTGGTTGCTGTTTAGCTAGCATTCACAGTCTTAGTATCTATCACTTAATACTATCCTTTTTCCAGTTGTTCTAAGCCTTTCACATCTGTTAAATCAAGACTCCTTGCAATTACCTTATGAAAGCAGTTCTATTATTACCATTCCCATTTCACAGGAGTTGAAACTGAGTGTCAGAGATTGTTAAATAAGTTATACAAGCCAGGCATGGTGGCATATACCTGGAATCCCAGTACTTGGGAGGCTGAAACAGGAGGATTGTAGGTTCAAGGCCAGCCTTGGCAACTTAGCAAGGACTTTGGTAACTTAGACCCTCTTTCAAAATATAAATAAAATAAATAAAGGTAGAATGTCCTTTGAATTTAATCTCTAGTTGGAGGAGAAGAGGGGAGGAGGAGGAGGAGGAGGAGGAGGAGGAGGAGGAGGAGAAGAAGAAGAAGAAGAAGAAGAAGAAGAAGAAGAAGAAGAAGAAAAGTAGAAACCAGGCATGTTGGCACATACCTGTTTTCCCAGTACTTGGCAGGCCAAGACAGGATTGTAGGTTCAAAGCCAGCCTCATCAACTTAGTGAGGCCCTGCTTCAAAAGGAAAATAATAAAATAGGTATGGGGTATAACCCAGAGGTAGGATATAACCTTGAGTTCAATCCCTGACACCTCAAAAAATAAGAAAAAAGGGTAAAAAAAGAAATTTTCCCAAATTTTTATGTGGGCATTGCATTGTAGCTATAATTAGGATGCAATCCATCTAGATTCAAATTCCATGCCTGAATCATCAGAATGTAAGGGTTCTCAAGCTTTAATACCTCCTTACAATGAACTTTCTTTCCAGAGAGCTTAATGAATTATATTGAGAAAGAAAATAAATAGTGTTCCAAGGGACATTTAAGCACTTTTGGATGTAAACATAATGGGAAAGAGATTAATTGAACTGAAAACAGATCTCCTCCTCCTTGCAGCTGGTATGGCAGAGGATAAACTAGATGGACCTCAGGAATGGAAGAGCCAGAAAACAGAGGAAACATCTGTGTTTACGCACTTCCCTCTACTGGTTCTAAGCCTGGAGAGAGCTGGGTTTTCTATGAAATGAATGAGGCCCCAGCTTCAGCCCCTTCTTTGCATGAGCTCTTTCACCAGCCTGTTCTGATGAAGACGCAAAAAAGAAAGTCAGTTGAATTATAGAAAGTATAATAGACACCATCTCCTGTACAATTTGGACTGTATAGTCCTATTTTTTGCCCCCTTTCCATGTTCAAAGTGAGTATCTTCCCATACTCAAACGAGACTTATAGTTTCATGTAAAGAGTCTGCAGACCACTGTTCAAAAAGCCCACATGCTCTGCAATGCATGGGAATAGTTATTGATGCGCTTGTTTCTTACTTCCCTGCAGTCAGTGTCATAGGGTTGCAATTAGTTAGAAGGATGTCCATGGTATGGACAAATAGACACTTTCTGGTGTGTAGTAAGGCACTGTGACTTAAGGATTATTTGTTAGTTCTGCATAAACTCACCCTTGCTGATGGTTACATCCACAAACTCACTTATCCACATAAAGCCAGTGCAATTGACCACTATACCTAATTAGATTTAAGAAATTCCTTAGCTCTAATATACAATAATGTTTCTAATTAAAATTAGCATAATTAAATATTAATAGATACATGATATGTAAAATAATGAGATGGGTGCAGTGGTGCACACCTGTAGTCCCAGCACTTTGGGGGCTGAGGCAAGAGGATCACTTGAGCTTAGGTATACAAGGCCAGCATGGGCAACATGAGATTCCCCCACATCTAAAAAAAAACAGAAGGGAATGGGGACATAGATCAGTGATCACTTACTTACCATGTGAGAAGACACAGGTTCTATCCTCAGAACCATAAACACACAAAGTTAAGAACCAAATGCAAAGGTCACAAAGATAGTTTGTTTTGAAGAGAGTAAGGTGCCCATTTTTAACTTCAAATATAACTGCTCCAATCTAGTCTAGATGTGATGAAATTTCTACCACTCACAGGGATGTCTCCTGGCCAAAAGTACTTCTCTCTTCACTCACTACATCAGTGCCCTGACAACGCACTTTTTAAAATAAGCATCCTCCGCTCTGATGGGAAGGGAACAGATTTACATACTTAAAAATTCAATGAGGACCATACATAAACATTTTTCAACTCACAAAGGTACCTTTTGAGCTTTTGTCAAGATCAGCCCCACTTTTATAACAGCTCCTGGAAATAAAAGATTGTGTGGTTTATCTTAGCAATGAGTTTGCCAAGTGGTTGACATGAAAGGCAGTCTTAAAGTGAATGTATGTATTTTTTTTCTACTCTAGATTATTCTTCCCTTTTGAAACTCAAATATGCACACTGCATCAGTGAATACAGACAAACTCTGAAAAGAGCACTTAATTGCCACCTTCGCTGACCTGAGTCCCCTGGTCAGCACCAGGGCCATTTTCTTTGTTCCAGTCAGTGAGAGAGAATAATGAACCGCACCTTCCATAAATTGCTATTCAGAACCAACTTTTTGTGTATTATAATTTTTTTTACTTCTGAATATTTGCCTGTCATTGTGCCTAGATGGTCTCGCTGTTAAAATGGAGTTGCCTCAGCATGCAGACCCTCCAAAGTGACTTGAGCCTGGAGAAAAAAAATAGTGACTTTCTGTAAGTGTGAATAAGTCAGTCCCCTGCCTCACACCTGAGGAAGAACTGCATCCCACCATCCTGAGAACAGCTCCTGGTGCCTCTGACCAGGCAGGCACTGCAGGACAATGGCCCAGACAGAAGAGGATTCATTGGAAAAGCAATTTTAATGCTAAGTTGTTGGATTTACTTAAAGTTGCAGGCATTCTCATTTGGATTGCAAGGATCTAAGGGAGGACTGAGGAGGCAACGTGATGTGTGTTCTTTGCTTCTGCCCTGAGAAATAGAACTAAGAGGATGTGAAGAACAAGATTAAAAACAGCAAAAGTCCAGCTGTGTGTGTGTCTCACCCCTGTAATCCCAGTACTTGGAAGGTGGAGACAAGAGGATTGGCAGTTGGGAGGCTGATACAGGAGGATTAGCAGGTTCAAGGACAACCTCAGCAACATAGCAAGACTCTCAGCAACCTAGTGAGACTGTTTCAAAACAACAACAAAAAATAATAATAAAAAGGGCTGAGGTTGTAGCTCAGAGGTAGAACACCTCTGGGTTCAATCTCCAGTACCACCAAAATCATCAAGGACACCTCAGCAAAAGTCCTAGGGTCAAGAGATTACAGGTGATTGTATTATATACATATACACACCCCTACTGGTGTGTTGTAATTACACATCATAGTGAGGTTCAAAGGGATACAAACATATATGTACTTGGTGTGTTTTCCTCTGCATCCCACCTTGCTCCTTCCTCTTGCCTCTGCGTACCTGTTACTGAGATTGGTAATGTATGCCTTCATGTACAGGAATACATTATTTGACCTACTTCCTTCCTCAAGCCTCTTTTCTTCTCTCCCCACCTTCCTCCCCCAACTCCTTTCCTTTATTTTACTGGTCTCTTTTCTCATTTTTCTGAAATCCCCTTTGTTTTTTCCAGAGCTTCCACATGACAAGAGAAATCATGCAACCATAAATAACAAAATTTTGTCATTTGCAGGAAAATGGATGGAGCTGAAGAATTTTGTGTTCTTTTTGCTTATTTGTCTTTTTTACTAAAAATTTTGAGATGAACATGTTTTGCTTCCATGGTGAAGAGAAAATCAAATTAAAAAAAATCCCAACAGATCAATGTCTTTTAGGACACTTCAGCCTTAATAACAGAAAAGCTCAGAGGGGGTGGGAACTGGTTCCTTCACTGGAGTCTTGGTTGGGGGTGGGTGGCATGGTTTCTGCCCCCAAGACTCATGTGAGTTCATACCAGATTCACATGTTTTGTCCCAAGACAATCTGTCATGTGGCTTCTTTCCTGCACCCCTAGCTATTAGACTGCATGTCCTCGTCATAGCTTCATAGCTGTGTGTCCTTCATCATGTGACAATGTGGCAGAGAAAGCTCCCCACACAACCTCCCAGTATCTGTGTCTCAAATAGAAAGGAAGCAGGAGGGGGACCTAGCTTTCATTTTAACTCAGGTAGAGATGTACGTTGGGTGGCTCCACTGTGTCTCTTTGGGTCACCTGTCACCCCAGCCAACTTCTTCTGCATGTGTCCACCCTTGAAAAACCAGCTTTAAACCATCCTTGAGTGGATTCTGGAGACTTTTCCTGAAAGACAACTGAGGAACTTTGTTATTTAAGGGATTTATGCCAAGTGCGCCCAAGCCTTATCTGAGTGGTGTGTGTGTGTGTGTGTGTGTGTGTGTGTGTGTGTGTGTGTGTGTGTGTGTGTGAGAGAGAGAGAGAGAGAGAGAGAGAGACTAGGGATTGAACTCAGGGGCATTCTACATCTGAGCTACACCCCCAGCTCTATTTTTTTGAAACAGGGTCTTACTAAATCATGGAGGGCCTCACTAAGTCTTCCACCTTTCAGTGGGTCTTTGAAGATTATACGGGTGCCCCCGCCAACCTCAACATGGCCCTGCCTTCTCTAGCAGGACAGCACAATTCTCCCATGTAAAAGCTCAGAGTAGTCCTCACGGAAGGGCAAGTTGTTTCTCTGGCCCTGAAATTTTCACCAGAAGTGCTGCTTTCAGAGAACTGTGGGAGAGAAACTACATCAACAATCCCTTCACTCAGATCAAGCACTGCCTTTTCCAGTCTTCTCCTTTGAAAGCAAAAAAAATAAGAATAGTTCTAGGGGTAGAAGAGGATAAATCACAGAGAACACCATAACACAGATCAAGGGAGTAGGAGTGGAGATATTTTCTTTCTCATGTAAGAAGGGCTAGAAAGAACACCTTGGGAAAAAGCAGAAGAATTAGTGAAGCTACATCTTGTGCTACTCTAGGTAGTAATGAGAAGCCAAAGGTGAAAAGCAACTTTCATCTGTGTTGCTCAACAAGCCCGATGGAGCCAGTGCAAAGACTGCACAGAGTGCATAACAGATGATGTGACAGTTATATTAAAAATAAAGATAATATCTGGATGTAGTGACACACACCTGTAATCCCAGAACTTGGGAGGCTGAGATAGGAGGATCACAGATTTGAAACCAGCCTCACAACTTAGGGAGACTCAGCAACCTAGCAAGACCTTGTTTCAAAACAAAAAATAAAAGGGGCTGGATATGTAGCTAGGAAGTAGAACATCCCTGGGTTCAATTCCCAGTACCAGGAGTGGGGGCAGGGGTACCACAATACTAATAATCACAATCCATTGACCAAACCACAACTCTAACTTTGGCTGCAGTTGAAAATAAAATTCCATTGAGAAACACTGCACTGTCCATTCCAATCCACTTTAGTTAAGTAGGCTTTTTTTTTTCTTTTCACTCAACCAAAAGCTTATAAAATGAGA
This sequence comes from Graphiurus murinus, assembly GCA_004027655.1. Taxonomy (NCBI): domain Eukaryota; kingdom Metazoa; phylum Chordata; class Mammalia; order Rodentia; family Gliridae; genus Graphiurus; species Graphiurus murinus. The sequence continues at coordinate 28,506 of PVLC010005506.1, forward strand.
AGAATGTCTAGTGTAAAAATAGCCAACTCTTCTTATCCTTTCCTCTGGTCTTCCTCCCATCTTGTTCCACTTCACAAGAATGACACCAGGGCATCTACACTGGTATCTACACATGCCCCTTCCTCTTACTGGCCTTTGGAGCACACTGGAGTGGGCTGGGTTATCTCAGGGCAGTAAGGAGCTGTCAGTCCAGCTGAGCACACATAGAACACTCTGGTGCCAAAATGGATTGCAAGCCTTTGATGCCAGACAGTGATTGATGGCACTTCTAGTTCTCCAAAGCAGGCTGCTCCCACATGCAGAGGGCAGACTCCAAGAACAAAGGGGAGGGGGAGGAGACTAGGAGAAAAGTACAAAGCCAAAGAGCTTTCACCTCCCGCCATGTGAGCTTGAATTTCAGCATTTCATTCTGGAGATTTTGCATCTTTTATTTCTATACAAATGCAAGGCAGAACCTATTTCTTGCTAGGTAGCAGGTGAATAATAGAAGGGCCCCATATTCCTCGACTCTTCCTGTCTATGCTTGTCTGCTTCTTCTGGAAGGTGTGACCATTGAGCTCTAGAGAGTTGGCAGACCCTTAGTCCGCCATGTACACACAGCTGGACAGTGGGTGATTGATGATAGTCTCAAATGTTCATATGCCAGCCTGGTGTGTTCTTATTGGTTTTCCCTGAGCGATCAGCCCTATTGCTAGGTTTAAATGTGTCCCTCAACTTTAATGTGTTGGAAATTTTATTCCTAGTTAGACACCACAGAGAGGTGGGATCTTTAAGGGCTGGTTTGGTCATGAAAGCTCTTCCACCAGAATGGACTGTGGTCATTGTGAGAGTGAGTATATCAGTTATGGCAAGAAGGGGTTTCTGGTAAAAGGAAAGCCAGCCATGTTGCTCTCTCTTGTACTCCTACCCTCTCTTGCACTCCTGTCTTCCTCCACGGTTTGCCACAGCAAGAAGGACCTCACCCAAAGCCAGCCCCTGACTTTTTAGTCCTTGACCTCTAGTACTATAAGAATCAAGCTTCTCTTTTTATAGATTACCCAGCACCAAATATTCTGTTATAGCAGCATGAAACAGACTAATACACCTGTGATGTAAATTTGGGTATCCATCTGAGCCTGGGTTAGCCTTCAGAATATCTTTGTTGCCAGGCATGGTGGTGCATGCCTGTAATCCCAATACCTGGGAGTCTGAGATGGGAGGAGTACAGAATTGAGGCCAGCCTCTGCAACTTGGAGAGAACTTCAGCAACTTAGCAAGATGCCATTTCAAATAAAAATAAAGATAAAAAGGACTTGTGTGTAGCTTAGAGGTAGATTGCCCTGGATTCAATCCCCAACAATCAGAAGGAAGTGTGGGGAAACATAATTGGCCAGTAAGCACTGTGTTTTCAACCTCAAGTGGAATTCTGAGCTGAGTCTTCAGAAGTAGGGGATCCATAATATGACAGATATGTAACTGTAGCACTCTGAAAATTAGTGCTGGGCCACGCATAGTGGTGCAGGCCTGCAATCCCAGTACATGGGGAGCTCAGACAGGAGGATTGCATGGTCGAGGTCAGCTTCATCTACTTAGCAAGGCCTTCAGCAACTTAGTGAGACCCTATTTCAAAACAAAAAAATAAAATAGGGCTGGGGTGTAGCTCAAAGGCAGAATGTCCCTGGATTTAATCTCCAGTACCATACACACACACACACACACACACACACACACACACACACACACAAAGAAATTAGTATTAAAATTAGTATTGCTAGTATTATTGAGAAATTAGTATTGTTAGTAGTTGTATGGAAAGATTAGCACTAGCATTAGTAATTAGTATTAGTTATCAATACTTCGGTGTTGAGATATTGCACACTCAATGGTAAGTCCTCAGCGTCTCTTGGACAAATGGAAGATGTGAGAAGGAAATGTGCAGGAAGGAGACCCACTCCAGTTCGCCTGGCTCCCTGCTGCCCCACTTGCTTGGCCTGGAGGAAACTTGTACCTGTGGCCCTAGTTTTCGGAACCACTGAACATTTACCTGTGAGCAATTTCTGGCCAGAGATAATACCTGCTTTATCTGGGGCGAACAGATGTGGATGTCCACTTTTTCTCTGCGTGTGGATGCCTGGGCCCCGTATGAAATCTGCAGAATCTAGCTACAGATTTCTCTGCCATCACACACTGCTGGGAGGACTCAATGGATCCTTAGGCCCAGTATTTGTTTTTCTTTTTCTTTTTTTTAATTTTATTTTGTGAGACTGGAGATTGAACCTAGGGGTATTCTACCTCCAAGCTACACCTCCAGCCATTCCAGCCATACTTTATTTTTATTTTTGAAACAGGGTCTTGCTAGGTTGATGACAGTCTCACTACTTGCTAAGGCTGTCCTTGAACTCGTGATTCTCCTGTGTTAGCCTCCCAAGCACTAGGATTCCAGATATATGCCACCATGCCCAGCCTTAGACCCAATTATTAAAATTAGTTCTTTTTTTATAATCATGTAGGTGACTCTATGGATGGCAAGACTATGATCAGTCTTTGACCCCACAGTGAAATAGAATAGAAATTAAGCTTGCATGGCCTCAGGCATACTATTATAGCTACAGGCATCTCTGAGCTCTAAAAGCTACTTATTTCCAGCATGAATTTTGGATATTTTCTTATATTTAAACCTGTACAGAATTGCCTACATGTGTACATACAGCACTGGATTCTGCAGATAGGCCCTCAAGTGGGTCTATAAATTCCTTGTCACTTTCACCGGTTGTTTCTGGGTAATGAGGATTCTTGCTTGAAAGCAATAATTATGTGTCTATAAAAAGCAATGGTGCACTGTTGCATGTAGGAATTTGCATGCTGGAGGTATGCTGGGGAGTTTTTGTGGGGTAACAACAGTTATGGGACAGAGAAATAAAGTAAATGCAATACAGTCAGCCAATGCAACAGAGTACTGTGGAGCAGAGATGACCTTTCCAAGGGGCCAGGTCTCTGTGTCACCCTGGACTCAGCTCTCAGGAACCACCAACTGCCACCATTCTTGGGCAGCACAGCACAGTGTCCAGTATAATACCCATGGTTAGTATGTTTTAAGTTTATTACTTCTGGGCACGGTGATACATGCCTGTTATTTCAGCACTTGTGAGGCTGAGACAGGAATATCAAAGGTTTGGGTACAGCCTTAGCAACTTAGTGAGACCCTGTTTTAATGTAAAGAAAATAAAGTATGGCTGGAGTGTAGCTTAGAGGAAGAGTGCCCATGGGTCCAATCCCTAGTACCATGAAAGAAAGAAAGAAAGAAAGAAAGAAAAAAAGAAAGAAAGAGAGAGAGAGAGAGAGAGAGAGAGAGAGAGAGAGAGAGAGAGAGAGAGAGGGAGGAAGGAAGGAAGAAGTCATTACTTATTTACTGTTTTATTTTTTGTAGTGTGTGTGTGTGTGTGTGTGTGTGTGTGTGTGTGTGTGTGTGTTATCAGGGATTGAACCCAGGAGTATTCTACCTACAAGCCACACCCCCAGCCATATTTTATTTTTTAATTTTGAAACACAGTTTTGCTAAGTTGCTAATTTTACTAAGTTGCTAAGGCTGGCCTTGAATCTGCAATCCTTTTGTCTCAGACTCCCAAGTACGAGGATCATAGGCATAAACCACCATGCCCCAGCTGTTTTACTTCTTATTTTTTATTTATTATTGGAGATGAAGTTGTCACAAGTGTGGTTTCATCTGGATGAGAACAGGAAATGGCTACAACATGTAGCCACCAGGTGGCTGTCGATGGCTTAATTACAAGCCCTGACCAACCAGATGTAAGTCCTCACTATCGGTATCTTCTGTTACTAACAGCAAAATAAATAATAGTTGGCATATTTTACTTGGTATGATATTATAGATTTTATGCACATTTAATCTCCAAAAATTTCCACTATTTTTTATAGACCTAACAGTGCAATTACCATATCATGTAGCCATTGTGCAAATGGGCGTCTGACCCAGAGAAAGGAACACTTATGTTCACACAAACATGTGTACAGAAATGTTTATGGACGCTGCTTTCATCATTGCCTTAATCTGGAAGACAACCCAGATTTTCTTTCATAAGAAGGAGAGAGACAGGAAGGGGCCTAAGTCTCAATAAATACTCAAGGCCAACCCCCAATGGCATAACTTTCTTCTACTAGGCCCTAAAGGTCTCACCAGCACCCCCAACTACACCATGGGCAGGAGACCAAGCCTTCAATTCATGGGTCTAGAGGGACTCACGGGAAGCAGACTGCAGTACGAATCATAATCCGTAATGGAAGTTTTGGATTATGTACATGTCTTCACAGTTACGGATGTGGATTTTATAGTTATAGATTTAATAGTTATAGATTTATGGTTATAGATTTTATACTTATAGGTATATAGATAATTATATATACATACATATCTTCTCTATATATAATTTTATATAGAGATTATTTTATAGTTATAGATTTTACAATAACAGGAAAAATGGATCTATTGTATTGGTATTGCAAAATATGTAAAGAAAGCAAATGTTTTGTAACAACAGCATGTATATGCATTACTGCTGTTATAAAAGGCACGTTAATATTAAAAAGAGCCATCCGTGCTGAATTTTAAAAACTGCCACTGAATTAAATGAATTCAATAAAGGTAGCAAAAATATATACTTTGTGATTTTGGGGGAAGGGGCTTAAAAAGACATTCAAGTTGTTATTTATTATTTATTTATTTATTTATTTATTTATTTATTTATTTATTTATTTATTTATTTATTATTTTTGTGGAACTAGGGATTGAACCCAGGGGCATTCTACCTCCAAGCCAGACCCCCAGCCCTATTTTTTTATTCTTTATTTTGAAACAAGGTCTCACTAAGTAGCTGAGGCTAGCCTCCAACCTGTGATCCTCCTGTCTCAGCCTCCCAAGGACTGGGATGACAGCCAGCCACCATGCCTGGCTACTACATGTTTTTCTAAGATACCATCCAAGGACTAGAATCAATCATTAGGGGAAGATACAGAGCAGGAGAGTTGAGTGGAGACTGAGGTTAGGGTAGAAATGGGAGCAGGGTAAGAGAAAGCCTTGCACAAATGCACAATGTTTACAAGCCAGTGACTGGGAATGAGGCAGAATTCTGTGCTACCTGAATTCCACAAAGGGAAACTCAGAAACACAAGATGCTGATGAGCACGCCATTCACTGGGCTTCCATTTCCAACAAGGACCTTGAGTAAGTGTTACTGTGGCAGGTGCAAAAATATTTGGCATCAAAGTCATTTGAGATCATCCAACACAGAGCAGCATTACATTTCTGGGTAACTGTGTATCTAAACAGAACTCCTTAGCCAGGCATGGTGGCCCATGCTTATAATCCCAGTACTTGGGAAGCTGAGACAGGAGAATCCCAAGTTTGAGGCCAGCCTCAGCAACTTAGTGAGGCCTTCAGCCACTTAGTGAGTTTTATTTTAAAAATAAAATAAAACTTGGGGTATAGCTAAGAGGTAGAATGCTCCTGAGTTCAATCCCCAGTACCACAAAATGAAAGAAAGGAGAGAGAGAGAAGAAAGAAGAGAGAGAGAGAGAGAGAGAGAGAGAGAGAGAGAGAGAGAGAGAGAGAGAAAGAAAGAATGAATGGAGGGAGGGAAGGAGGAAGGAAGGAAGGAAGGAAGGAAGGAAGGAAGGAAGGAAGGAAGGAAATAGAACTCCTTTCTTGTTTCTTGTGCGGGGATATTATTAGTATCTGTCTGATAATTATAAGACATGTGATGGGAGTTTCCTTCCAGATGTGGGCCTGAAGATTAGATTCTGTTTACAAAATCCTGCTGCTTTTTTTTTCCTTTTTCTTTGCAGAGGACTAGCTTGGGAAGAAATGACCAGCTCTCTGCAAATTCACATAAGCAATTTAACTCTTCAGGGCCCCTTCCCAACCCCACCCACCTCACCTCACCCCCCATTTGTCAAAGCATTCAGAAATGTGTGCGAAGGGTTGATGAGACTGGATTCCCGCAGGAGCCTCTTTTATTTCAGTGTTCTGACAGACACTTCCAATCTTCTCCAGTAGGGAGGGGTTGAAATTCAGCAAACAGAGGTCAGACTTCCCCGGCCCTTGGAGTAAGAAAAATGTACTAGTCTGTCCAAGGAAATACTTATGCCCATGAAAAAGAGCATCCCTATATGAAGATACTCAGTGGGGCACAGCAAACATAATAACCAAGGCTGCCAAAGGGGACTGGCAAGCTGCAGCCTCCAGCCTGGGTCCCTGCAAATATCCTACAATATACAGACAGTCTTGACCCAGCATGGTGCCACGGGCAACCTTTCCACTTAAAGATGGTGCAAAAGCAATACACACTCAGTAGAAACCACACTCTAAATTCTGAATCTTGATCTCATTTTTGTTTTATTTTTCTTGGTCCTGGGGGTTGAACCTAGCAATATTCTACATCTGAGCTACACCCTACACCCCCAGCCTTATTTTATTTTGAAACACGATTTTACTAAGTTGCTGAGGCTGGCCTTGAACCTGTGATCCTCCTGTCTCAGACTCCCAAGTACTGGAATTAAAAGCATGCATCAGGACACCCAGGTTTGGGTCTCGATCTTGCCCTGGGTAAGCGATGCCTAACTGGTACAAAAGATGCTGGACAGCAGCAGCCAACATGCCTCAGCTCCCGTTCAGCCACAGGATCACCATGGGAGACAGCTGATGTTCTAAAGGTGTCCTCTGTTGCCTGTTGTTTTGGATATATTACTGGTGTGCGTAGTTCTGACCTTACAGCTTGCACCTATGCTGAAAGCGGAGGACAAGGAGGACAGGATGCCCGCAAGTGAGGCTAGACATGAGGAACAGCTCTCCCTTGCCTCTCATGAAGCTTTTTGCCTTTTCCTGCCATTTAGAGGAAAAACCTACAGAAACCAATGGCCCCTGGGAACGTGTGTGCATGCAAAAATATGGAGAACCCATCTGCCCGGGGAAGAGAGTTTTATCAGTGTCTGATCTTACTGGTTACATTTCTTACCAGTGAAATTCACAGAGCTCCCTCTGCAGTCAGCTTCCAAGCTTGATTGTTATTTTTTTTAATATTGAGGATAAGATACTAATGTCCCAGTTATACTCCCCAGAATTTTGTTTATTTATTTTTATTTTTGAAATAGGGCTAAGTTGCTAAAGCTGGCCTTGAACCTGCAATCCTCCTGTCTCCCAAGTACTGGGATTCTAGGTGTGCATCACCATGCCCAACTCCAAGCTTGATTCTTTATTAAAAAGGAACAGCAGCATGATGGTGCACACCTGTAATCCCAGTACTTAAGAGGCTGAGACAGGAGGATCACAGGTTTGAAGCCAGACTCTGCAACTTAGAAAGACCCTGTTTCAAAATAAAAAGAGTGTCGTTTGGAGGTAGAATGCCATAGGTTCCATCCCCAGTATCCAAAAATAAAAAAGAGAAGCTTGTTTATAAAATAAATCACATATATGGGAGTCTATGTTTCATGTTGTGATAAGTACAGCTTAGTAGCAAAACAAAATGTAATTCTCAGTACCTGGCCATCGCAATTGTGGAAATGATACTGTTATTTTTCAAAGTACATGCAATTGCTTAATAACATAAAAGAAAACTTGAGCTCTTCTGTAACAAAGTATTCAGGGCAAAGATTATTTTAGCAAGTGACCTAAATACTTCTTTTCAAAAAAAATTTTTTTTCATCTGAAATTCAGAAAGAACTAAAGGAATTAAAACCTGAGTGTACTTAAGAACCTCCGTAGAAACAGAATCGCTAGATTTATTCAAATCATTGAATGAAAGTGATGTTATTCATCTTGGGATCAAAATTAAGCCTTTCTTTTAGTCCCACATGATTTAATAAAATCCCTGCTATAAATTAAAGATTAGTTTACGTATTTGTTTTGACTCAAAACTCAAGTGTCAGAGAATGGATTAGCTTGAGTGATGTTTAAGGAAATTGTATTCAGTTCACTTGAGTAGCATAATGAAAGATGGTTGTTAAGAAAAATGATAAAAAGCCAGGCGTGGCAGCAGATGCCTGTAATCACAGTACTTTGGAGGCTGAGACAGAAGGACCACAAGTTCAAGGACAGCCTCAGCCAACACAATGAGACTCAGCAACCTAGTGAGACCCTGTTTAAAACAACAAACATATAAAGGGTTGGAGGTATAGATCAGAAGTGGAATGCCTCTGGGTTCAATCTCCAGTAAATAAAGGAAAGAAAAAGGAAGGAAGGAAGGAAGGAAGGAAGGAAGGAAGGAAGGAAGGAAGGAAGGAAGGAAGGAAAATTCTAGGAAGAACATTTCTAAAAAAGGTATTGGTCTGCTAGAACATCAGCAACTAGGAAACAGAAAGGTGAGCATCCTAGGAACTGCACCTCAGCAGGAAGCTGACATTTCCCCACCCCACATGATTATGGGGTCTGGAGAAACCACTTAAGCTGAGAATTACAAGAACTGGAGACCAGATGTCGGTAAAAAGCAATTTCACACACCCATTTTTCTTCAGACACTCAACCTGAAATGCATAAGGGGATCCAATCCAAAACATCAAAATCAAAAGAATAAAAATTAGCCTGACCCAGAGATGCACGTAACAAATACAGAGCAGGTGTTATCTAAAGAAGATTAGGAGGACTGACACCTGCTCCTGAATAATTGTCAAGTCCAGATCTGGGTTCACAAGGAAGGGCTAGATCTGCAGATTTCAAGAGGATGTCGAAATCGAGGTATTTTTGTGGAACTCTCAGATTTAAATGTTGGGAACTAATTTATAAAACATTCAGGCTGGGCGTGGTGGCAGATGCTTGTAATCCCAGCATTCGGGAGGCTGAGACCAGAGGATCCAGGTTCGCAGCCAGCCTCAACTACTTAGTGAGGCACTCCACAACTTAGTGAGACTCGGTTTCAAAATAAAGAATTAAAAATAGGGCTGGGGGTGTAGCTCGGAGGTAGAATGCCCCTGAGTTCAATCCCCAGTACCGCAAATAAATAAATAAATAAATAAATAAATAAATAAATAAATAAATAAATAAATAAAACATTCGGGCTTCATGTTGGATCTGGACTATAGATAAAGTCTACAGCATCTTTAGAGGAAGAATTTTTTTTCTTAAAGAGTCAAAAAGAGGTTTTCTGGCTGGTTTACTGAGGGTTCAGGTTTTGGGCACCATTGATCTCACCCCATTATAGAAGGGTAATATAAGGGGTGCTAGGTTGGTCACACATCACCCCTGGGTTCTCTCCTATGGCAGGCCACAGCTCACAGTTGCTTTTCTGGCCCTTATTTCTGCCTTTTGCTTTGTGTTACCTTTAGTTGTGATGGTGAACTGGCTGCCTAGCTTTTCTGTGTCTCCTTGAGTGTCCCCAGGAAATAGGGCAGATATTTTTTTTTCCTAAGCAGGTGTATTGTGATGCATGCTTTCTGAGAAATATGGCAGGCACTGGTGTAAGCCACCCATTCTAGACAACTAGGCTCTGCTCACCATTGAAAAACCACATATGAGGAGGTATTGCAAACACCTTCAATGGCTGATTGGCAGAATTGGCCATTCCTTGTTTGACAATATTGCTTTGTTGCTCAGCCCAAATCCTTGGGATTAAGCTATGCCATACAATAAAGGGAGTCAGGACTAATATGGCTTTAATCCTCAGCTGTCTGTTTTGTGAGTGACCTTCCTTCACCTCTCCAGTTCCATGAGATGCAAAATCAAAACCCAAAATGCCAACAAATAACTTGGATGGACAGAATCAGCGAGTTTTACAATCAGTCAGCTCTACACATCTGTGATGGTGTGGATAGAGAGAGTGCCCTGGAAAAGCTCACGTATTGGTGATGGAAAGATACTCAGAGGTGAAATCATTGAATCGGGGATCTAATCTCATCCCTGGGAAAATCCACTGAAGAATTAATAATTTGGATGATTTATTGGGTGGTAACTTAGAAGTGGGGTGTGGATAGAGGATGTAGGTCACTGGGGGCTTGGTCTTGGGGACTATCTAGGTCCCTGGTAACTTCTTGTCCCTCTTGCTGCTTCTGGGGCCACCATGACGAGAATGGCGTTCCTCCACCACATCTTTCCACCGAGGTTTCTACCTTGGAGTCAGCTGAATATGGGTAAAACTTCTAAGACCGTGAGCCTAAAAAAAAACCTTTCTCCCTCTACATTGGGTTTGTCAGGTATTTTGATCACGAAGACAGAAAGGCAGCCTAAACATCATCTTTGTAATTTATTTTAGCATGCTTCTGCTGCACCACTTGTGTGACTGCTTTATATTTATATTGAGAGAAGATCCCTTTGAAAGCTTCAATATTTGATTTTAAAGTCATTTAGGTCATGGCTGTACCTATCAAGATGGCATACATTGATGTGTTATTCAGGATCCAAGAGGAGAGAGATGAGACATTAAAATAAATAATTCTGAGGGGTTTGACTTACAGGTCACATGAGTTTGGATGTGATCCACAGAACATCTCACCAGCCCACAGGGATGAAGAGAAGGAGAGGTTATAAGAACTTGGAAGATGAAGGGGTCATGCATATTGGCCACCTGAGAGACACAGTCAGCCTACAGAGTCAGGGGAGTGACCACCTTGACCTCAACCTCCTTCTTCCGTTTGGTCTAGTCTGTGGGTTCAGAGCCCCCATGGGAAGCCAGACATCCTGGAAGCCCAATGATGGGCATTCAGACCAGTCACCCAGCACAGCAGACAGAATGCAGAAGGACTGAGGGGGTTGAATGGAAGAAAAAAGAAGAGATACTTGCATGGATGTTAACTGGAAAAAAATCATCTGTTCTGATCAGCAATCTTGCAGCTATAATCTAAAAGACTGACTGTGCAACTTCGAGGAAGATTTATTTTTTTACAGTTTTGGGTTTGCTCTAAATGAGGCTGGGGACTATGGATCTCAGAGCATGGCAGTAGGAGACAGAGAGAGAGGAAGAGTGCAAGGGCTGTGCTCCTCATATCATGGAGTCCAGAAGCAAGAGAGGGAGCAGGGGAGGAAGAATAACTTATATAATCCTCAAGACCACACCCCCAGGGACCACCTCCTCCAGGCACAGCCTACTGGCCTGGGTCAACACGCAGATAAATCCATGGACTTATCCACTGCTGGAATTACAACCCTCGTGACTCAAGAACATCAGCTCCAAACATTAATAAATGAGCTCTTTAGGGGACATTTTATTTTTAACTGCTATGTGTATACTGCAATTTGGGATTGATCCTGTATTTGCAAAAAGGCAGAGAAGCAAATGTTTAAAACATGGCTGTATAAAACAGATAGTTGGCAGCATGTAATGAAAATGATTAAACAAATAACCTGAATGGTAGTAGTGTGCTTAATATTTTTTAAATATACATTTTTGGTATTTGGGATTGAACCCAGGGGAATTTTACCTCTGAGCTAAACCTCCCAGCCCTTATTTTTAATTTTGAAATAGAATCTCACTAAGTTGTTGGGCATCTCGCTAAGTGGCTGAGGCTGGCCTCAAACATGCGATCCTCTTGTCTTAGCCTCGAAAGTACTAGGATTACAGGTGTATGCCACCATGTCCAACAGCATGTTCAGTATTTTATGTAGGGTGTTTAATGTGATATTTATATCCACCTGATCCTATGGTTTCTCAGTGTTTCTTGGTTTGGGAGCTATTGGACTCCAAAATCACTAAGCTCTACTTAATACCTGTCTCCCTCCTCTATGGCAGTTAAAAATATTGTGAGAGAACACTTTTCACATGAAACTCCTTATCACAAATGTCAATGATACTGTTACCAAAACAAAGACAAAGAATGATAAAGGACCCCAAATGTATTTTAATTTTTTCAGAGAATTGCCCTGCATAACAATGCATGCTGATTCAACAATATATATTGCTTCCTTTATCATGTGAGGCACTTTCTGTTCAAACTCTATTAAGTTTCTTTTTTCCCAATATAACTCAGGCAGGACTTGGGGCCTTTTCCATGGAATTGAGTCATTGGAGAGGATTTCATGGGAGATGCTGAGTAGGGAGTGCAGACATTTGATGCAACATATAATAAAAGAGCTTTGAAATACTGTAATGACTAATTAAAACACTTTCCATCACCAATGCCTCTACAATCAGTGCACTTTTCAATATTTTCTATCCACCCCCCCATCCTTGCCTTCCTTACATCAATGAAACCAAGAACTCCTGTGTGTGCTCAGCTTGACTTAGCCAATCCTGGGCTCCAGAGACCGGAACTTGCTAAGGTGTTGATCACTAAATATTTGCCCTTAATATATATCTTGTCTTAAAATATTTGGAACATTTTCTAAAATGATTCATTAATTCCATAAATATATATAAGTATGGGAGCATGCAGTCAAAGTTTTTAAAAAATGGGACCCTGTATGTATCAGGATTTATTTAGATATAACAGCTTATTCTTCCCTTCTCCTCCCATATGGTGGCCATGTTTAAAGGGATGGGTGAGCACTTGTACCCAGATTCTGCCATTTATGATAGCCAGGTCTTACTTCTGCAAATTACACCTACAAAATTCATTCCTACCTCAGAGTCTGGTGAACTACGACCCCGGAGACCAAGATTCTCCAGATGGCTGCTTTTGGTTCTAACTTCTCATTGGAAACAATCTGCACACACCACTGAAATATATTCTCTTGAAGCATTCACACCACAATGCCATTGTGATAGGTTGGGTGGCCAACAAAGCCATGCATATTTACTGCTTGGGCCTTGACCACAAAAGTTGACTGACCCCTGATGATCATAAATCTTCATGTGACAGACTTTTCTCCAGTCACAGATTGTCTGATTTGTTATGAGAATCCAGTAACCTGAATTTTTCAATGTCAAATCTTCTCATTTTTTTATCCCCATCACTGCCCCAGTGTAGGAGATTCTGCCCCCTCTATTTTAAGAATAGAACATTTAAGAAGGTGCATTTGCCACTATATTCTAACCAGGACCATAGGGATGGTCTTTCCAATTTCAGCAACTGAGCAATTTCTTTAATTGCCTGACTAGCGAATGGGTTCTCCTAATTAAAGATGATATTGCAATCAGCTTTCAATTTCGAACTCATGGAAAAAAAAGTTCTCCTCTGGGTCTAGTAGAAGCATGTCAGCTGGTTTATTTTGCTAATGGGTTCTTACCCCTTGCCCCTACCACTTGTAAGTGAGCCCACTACTAATTAAGGAGAGGTTGGCTGGCCAATAATGGAAATATTGCTTCCTTTCTCCTGGAGCAGTCTCATTTATGCACTGTGGTATGTCTGGACCCTACTGTCTTGGTACCTAAGAAGACAGGGAAGAACATCAATTAGAAACCCTTATGAGGTCAAATAGACTCAGGGAATTTTAGGGAAATAGACCATGCCTGTGGTACATGCAGAGGGCCTCCATGTGGTGACCAAATCAGGTGGGATGTAGCTGGAGAGGTGAGTCCCTGGGGGTGTGGCCTTAGGGACTGAGCTTTTGCTTTTCAATTCCCTTTTTTGCCTGCCTTTTCTGCTTCCAGGCCTCTATGATGTGAGAGCAGAGCCCTGGTCTCTCTCTCTCTCTCTCTCTCTCTCTCTCTCTCTCTCTCTCTCTCTCTCTCTTTTCTCTCCTTTCAGCTGCAATGTCCTGAATTCCATACACCCCAGCCTGACATGGTCTGAACCCAGAATCTCCAAGCAACTGTAAGAAAATAAATTTTCCTTCCTCTAAGCTGTGTGATCAGGTCTTTTGGATTATAGCAGCAAGAATGTTGACTGAGCTCTCTTCCATGGATTTAGGGTAGAGGCACCCCATAATTGTAGCTCTGACTCCCAGTTCTCAAGGTGTTGTTAGTGATCTTTGCAACTGCAGTTCCTCGTAAAACAAGGTTTTTCGCAAGCATATTTATGCTTCTACCAGTCCCGATTGCATTGGTCCAAAACTTATAGTGCAATTTGACCACGAACAGAGAACAAATACTTAGTAATTCTATCTGAACATGATCTTGAAACTCTATTCTTCCATGAATATGGTTTAACTCAAAGCTGGGGGTTGATTTGCCCTCTCACAGGACATGCTACAACACTTTGTGTTGTTCCAATGAGTTTTAACACAGTCACCAGCATCTGGACAGTAAAAGAAGGTGTTGGTGATTGAGAGGAGAATAAAACTCTGGCAGACGTGAAAGTCCCAGGAGCTGTCTGTGCTTGAAGTAATTGCAAAGACGTATAGTACCTACTTTGTCGAAATGAAAGTGAAGACTATAAATAACCGACACGGCCATGTGTGGCTTCCACGCCTGAGTCAGCTGAAGTATATCCCAGTGCATTTATGTTCTGTTTTCTCCTGTGAATGCGCTTGTAGTCAGTTCTGCAAAGAAATCCCTGGACAAGTTAAATCAGCACTGGCGAATGCAGGAATAATGAGGCCTCTCAAGCATGATTTCAACACAAGAACCTCTACAACTGTGCATCAGCACCCAGGAACAAAGTATCCTGTGGCAGGAGCTCTGCACCTAGGAGCTAACCATTCCATGAGAAGTGATAGGGAAGAGCCATCTCTCAAGAGCCGATGTCTCATACTGTGACCTTGCTTTAGGTCTGAGCACATTTCTCATGCAGAACCAGAATGTTCGTGATGAGGAGTGGCATGTCCTAAGGCCCTGCAGGGAAGGAGCCCTACACATCTAAGAAACAGAAAGAAGTTTGGGCAACTATACCATAAATACCAAGAGTGGATTCACCAGGAAGCTTTGGAGACATAGGGTCCAGCCTGTCCCTTGATGAAATCAACCCAGGCTGAAGCTAACCTTCATTCCTTCCTCCCTTCCTTCCCTCTTTCCTCCCTCTCTACCTCCTTCTCTCCCTCCCTCCCTTCCTCCATCTCTCCCTTCTTTCCTTCCTTTCTTCCTTTCTCCTTCTTTCCTTCATTTATTTTTTTCTTCTGACGTAGGAGATCATTGGAGGCTATCTTTGTGGCTGATTATTATAGGAAGTCTGTGTGTGTGTGTGTGTGTGTGTGTGTGTGTGTGTGTGTGTGTGTATGTATGTATGTTTGTGTGTGTGTGTGTGGTGTATGGGTTACTGGAGATTGAACATAGGGGCATTTTATCTCTCAGCCATTCCCCAAGCCCTATTTAATTTTGAAACAGGTTCTCACTAAGTTGCTAAGGGTCTTGCTAAATTGCTGAAGCTGGCCATGGACCTGTGATCCTCCTATCTCAACCTTCCAAGTACTGGGATTACAGGTGTGCACCACTACACCCAGGTACAATGAGTCTTTTTTTTTTGAGTCCAAAGTATCTTGATGATTTTTCTATTTCTTTAATAGTTATATTAGGATCTGAACTAAATGTCTATAAAGACAGATCTTTGTAAAGGGAAAATGAAAGAAGATATGGAAGCAAATTATACATTAGTGTGTGTATCCATGCACTTTGTGAACATATTTGTAATCATAGACATACTATATTATCTACACATATATTTACACAAAATACATGAGAGTAAAAAATTATAATCCTGGAACAGGAGTCTTTTTATTTTTTAATTTTTATTGTAGTACAGTACTTGTAACATATTAATTTACCAGCATGACCATTTTTAAGTGTACACATTTTGGCACTAAGTAAAGTCACATGGTTGTGCAGCCATCATTACTATCCATTTCCAGGACTTCTTGATCTTGGGAAACTGAAATTCCATACCCATGGGACACCGACTCTCCATTTCCCCTTCCCCAAACCTTTGGTAGCCCACATTCTACTCCCTGTCTGTTAATTTGACTATGCCAGCAACCTCAAGTAAATGACATTTCACAATATTTCTACACTTGTGTCTTTTTTTTCACGTAGTGTAACATGCTGTGGTTGTCCATGCTGTAGCAAGGAGAACTAGGTGGACTCCCCACTTAGTCACTGTACTGGGGACACTGGGGTCTCTGGAAAGGATCCCTAGCTTCCTGCACCCCACTGGTTCTTATCCCATCTCTCTACACTCATCTTCCTCACCCTCCATGTTCTCTTCTCCGCTCTGTGTAGAGAGAGGCTCTTTGTCCAGTATCACCACAGATTATCATCTCTTTCTGTCCCCAAACTTGTTACCAATAATTACTGGTCCCCCAGAGATGCTCCCAACCCACAGGAGGCACTTGTCAGGACTTTTCCCAGAGAAATTAAATTTTTCTGAAAGAGAAGGTCTCATCGAAACCAATAATGAAGCAGGAAAAAAATTTTTTTTCCATGTCAGTAAATACAGATCAGTTATATTTTATTCAAATGTGAGACATGCCAATTTAACCATTGTGTGACGGGAAATACTAATTCAATATTACCTTATTTGAATAATTGGAAGCAATGCATACCATCCAAATCAGTAATACAGCGCCAAGAATCCTATTATTTCACAGCTGGTTGGCTGAAGAGATGGCAACTTAGTCAATGAAACTGCTTCATCATGGCACAAATTTACTTAGCCAGGGAAATAAAAACACAATTGCTTTGCAGCTCATTCTTCTTGACATCAAAACTTGAGAACCAAGGGGACTGGGTGTTAAATAAGAGGCTTTTTGACCAAATGCTGTGTCTATAACAAAGGCACTCTTGTGATCTTTATTTTACAGACAATTTAACATAGGCTCAGAGATGTAAAGTCACCATTCAGGGAGCAGTTCATGCTATCTCATTTATAAAATATTGAATATTTAAAGTATATCAACATATAGGAATGACATAGTTCATATAAGGTATTCATTCTCTTTTTATATATACTTTTATTGTTGCATTGTAATCTTGTATCATAATGAAGTTCAGTGTGATAGGGTCATATAGGCACATAGCATTTGGTAAGCATCCCCCTGACCCCCTCCCCTTCCCCATACATGATACTGAGATACAATTAGTATATCAGTGGAAGTGTTTCCTTCATTAATTCTCCCTCCTGTAGACCCCCTTCATTGCTTTGCTGGTGTTTCTTCTCCATTATCTAAAGTCCTTGTATCCTGATCACTCCCTAGCTCCCACATGTGAAAGAAAACGTAAGACCCTTCATTTTCTATGACTGGCTAATCTCACTCAACATAATGTTCTCCAGGTCTATCCATTTTTTCTGCAAATGTTATAATGTTGTTCTTCCTTATGGCTGAGTAGAATTCCATTGTGTGTATATCTCATAATTTTTCAATCCGTTTATCTGTTGATGGGCACCTAGACTGGTTCCACGATTTGGTTATTGTGAATTGTGCTGCTATAAACATAGATATGCAGGTATTATTATAATATTCTGATTTCTGTCCCTTTGGAAAGATGCTCTACAAAATAATGAAAGTTGAATAACTGTAAAGGAATCCTGGAATGGTGATGTTTGTTTATTTTTTTTCCCTCACTGGCTAAACAGCCACCTCTCTGTCATCTCTCCAAAGACTATGAGACAAAGACAGTAGAGCCTTGCCATATGAAAGATGCTGGGTGGAACTCCTTCCACATTCTCACCCCAGCCTGGTGGGTCCCTGAGCAGCCAATGGAAGTCAGCTGGTTGCACCTCAGGGTGCTGTCTCCACAGCCTCCACTGAAGTCACATCCTCTTAGAGCTTCCTTCATTATGTCTGCCCTTATACCTCACTCAACCCCTTCTTTTGTATATAATTTTTGGTGTTTTGTAATTATACATCATACTGAGATATAGAGTGACAGAAATAGACATGCACACAAGACACGGTGTACTTCTTTTTGGATCCTGTAACCCCCTCCCTCCCCTTCTCCATACACATAGCGGAGATTGGCATTGGTAGTTTAATTTCATATATGTACATAACATTATTTCAACTGTTACCTTCTTTGTGTCTCTATCCCCCCTCCTCCCTCCCCTAGACCCCCTCCATCACTCCACTGATGTCTCTGCTCTTCTATATGAGGTCTCTTTTGTCTCCCAATCTCTATCTAGCTTCCAGATGTGAGAGAAAGCATACACTATTCACTTTATGAGATGGGCCAATCTTGATCAGCCTAATAGTCTCTACTTCCATCCATTTTCCTGTAAATGACATCATTGTGTTCTTCTTTATGGCCGAGTAAAATTTCATTCTGTGTATGTACCACAATTCTGTGATCCATTCATATATTGAGGGAACCTAGGTTGGTTCTATAATTGGCTACTGTGAATTGTACTGCTAGAACAATGGATATGCATAGAGGCATGTGTCACTATAATATTCAGATTTCAATTCTTTTGGAAAGATGCCCAGGAGCAGTATAGCTGTGTCATATGAGAAGTTCAGGTGTCAGACTCCAAGGCCAGCCTGTTGGGGTCCAAATCCCTGGTCTACCACCTTTTCCCTTTGTGCTTTTGGGAAAGTTGTGTGTCCTCTCCCTCCACCACAGTTAGCCCATCTTGTAAGTAGTTGATAATAAACCAGACTCCCATATATTGTATGGTTGATGTGAATATTGAACACTTAACATTTGATGAGTGTAGCCATTGTTTGCTTAACAAACACTTAGTGAGTGCCTACTGTGTTCCAAAGCAGCAGTCTCCAACATAAAACTTCCTATTGTTAATTTGTTTGGAAATCTAATTGATAAAAATGGAAGCTTACCAAGTGCTGTGTGCATGTATGTCCCTATCACTCTGAATTTCATTAGGATGTGAGAATACAATGCACCAGTAAAAGTATATTTTAAAAAAATCCCTGATGTTTTTCTCCTTCAGATGGATATCGTAACCCCTTTCTCATATTTTCAAAGTCATACTCTCTTTTGTTCTTCTGAGCAAACACTGGGACACCCCCTCCCTTGTTTTCAAAGGTTTATTTGATCTCTTTTTTAAAAAAGAAAATACATTGACCTCTTTCCAGATGCATATTAAGTTTTATTTCAAAGTTATATTGCTCTTTCTCTCTCAAAGGTGACAATGAGCGTTTGGAAAGAGTCAGAGAATGGGAGAAATTTGGGGCCAATTCAGATATAAAAGGAAGCTTGCAATTGTGATATCTTACCAAACTAGAGCATTTTGGTCTCAACCTCTGACAGGTGGGCAGGCCCCTTCTTCCTCCTTAAGAAAATTGTCAAAACTTACCAAATGATTAGAATATTATATGTGCCATAAGTAGATATGTGGTGTGCTCTGTTTGATTGACCTGGAATGCTAGTATTATTTAAGCCAAAATTTAAGAATTAAAACATGCCACCCAACTATCAGCATTCATGAAGGACCTGGAGGCCTGCTACCCCTGTGCCCTGAGTTTGGAGGAAGCAGCTCTTCTGCTTCTTCTGTTCAGCAGATGCCAAGGACTTGTGCTGCTCTGTCTCCAGCTGGGGAATTGCTGATTTGCACTGGGGACCAACATGTGATGCATATCAGTCTCACACTGGGACCATTTTTCATGGCCATAAAAAAAATAAAAAAGGAAAGAGGACAATCATGGTGGAACACATGTGTCATCCCAGTACTTGGGAGGATGAGACAAGAGGATCACAGGTTCAAGGATAGCCTTAGCAACACCAGCAACCTGGTGAGACCCTGTTTTCCAACAAAGAATATTTTTAAAAAGGACTGTCAGTGTAGTTTGGAGGTAGAATGCCTCTGGGTTCAATTCCCAGTGTCAAAAAAACAAAAAGAGAGATAAATCAGTCTTATACACATGTCTTTATTAAAGTTAGATGAGAAAAGGTCAATGAGAGAGAGAGAGAGAGAGAGAGAGAGAGAGAGAGAGAGAGAGAGAGAGAGAGAAATGGTGAGAGCACACTGCTCATTTCAGAAGCACTGGGGCTTGTGACAATGGCCTTTTCAAACTTTGATCTGAGAACATTTTAATAATAGCTTCATTGCAGATGTCTTATCTGCAGGTTAAGCCTTGCAACAGCTCCCATTCCTGCAGCCTGGAAACAGAGTTCTACTTTTCTTTCTTCAATAATCTTCATAATTCCCACTAAAATGCGTTCTTCTCACTCAATGACAATTAGGAATGCAAATGTGTTTTTTGAGAGCTGCAGGAATGGGGAGAGGCAGAGAGGACATTAAGGCACATCTGTTTGTCTCATAAGACTCAGACTTTATTTTGGCAACCCCATTAAAAATTCAAATAAACATAAAGTGTTGCATAATTATAATTTCCAGCTTTTACAAGGGATTAATTATTTGTCAAGTCTTGTGGGGGGACTTGCAGAGGTTATCTGATTGATGCCCAGGGCGAGGCTGACAGGTGGGGATGTTCATTCCCTGCACAGGTGAGGAAACTGAGCCTTGGAAACATGCCCAAGGTCACCTAGAAGTAGGGGTAGGAGGAGCTTGAGCACTAGCTTTGTTTACTATGAGTCTCTTAATTCAAGTCAATCCAAGATCTGCCAAGAGAACCCCAGTCACTCTCCAGAGGATTGAAGAGTTTCCTACAAAGATGTTTATAATTTCTTTCCTTCTTTCCTTCCCTCCTTCCTTCCTTATTCTCTTACCTTCCTCCCTTCTTTCTTTTTTTCTTTCAAAATGGGGATTAAACCCAGGGGTATTCTACCTCTGAGCTACACCTCCAGCCCTATTTTATTTTATTTTTGAAACAGGGTCTCACTAAGTTGCTGAGGGTCTTGCTAAGTTTCAGAGACTGGCCTGGAACCTACAATTCTCCTGTCTCAGCTTCCCAAGTACTTGGATTACAGGTGTGCACCGCCATGCCCAGCTATTTATTTTCTGCAAGAGTGTCTTTTCCCTCCTTAACTGTACCTCCACTTTCTAACCTCTAATGCAGGATTTGATTTATACCATTTCTCATTTCATGGCACGTTGCTTTGTCCTATGGGAAGCCTTGCTTTTGTTTTATTTCATTTTCCTTCATCTCAGATTTCTTCTTCTATCTCCTTCTCTGTCATACAGACATAGATAAGAGTCTCACTTAGGACCTGCAGCCTTGAAAAATGTGTAGTCCTGTTTGGTTCTGATGTACCATTATGAAATCCTTGTTTAAGCTGAGCCTTGTAGTCTATAATATTTTGTTTTACTGAATAATCTTTCATGTCAGGGCATGGTGATTGGAAGCAGAGAGAGGGAGAGAGAGGGCGTACACATGGGCTGTGCTCACATCATGGAAGTTGGAAGCAAGAGACAGATCAAGGGGAGGAGCAACCAAATATAATCCCCAAGGCCGCACTGCCATGAACAATCCACTTTAGCCACACCCTACTCATCTAGGTTACCATCCAGATAATCCCATTGTAATAGGTTTATCCACTGCTGAGATGACAACCCTCGTAACTCAATTATATCAGCTCCAAACAGTAACTTACGAGCTCTTCAAGGGACCATGCTATATCTAACCATAACAGTCTACTTCTAAGAGCCCCTAAGTCAGACCCTCTATCCTCCCCTTCTGAAATTTTGCATATGACAGTGACTTGGTCTGGGCATCTGGAATCTAGCGCTATGAAGAGACTCCAAAATGCACCAGAAATAGAGAGCTCTATGGACAGAAAAACTGCCCTCAGCTGTGAGTTCTCTTGCTTCCCTTTCTGGCTATGCAGCTCTGCTATGGCTCATTCTCTCTGGATCCAGGCAATCTTGCAGGTGAATATGATATAGTGACAACACATCGCTTGAATTAGCATGGCATTCATGATAGCATGGTATCTTGACAAAACAACCTGATGTTTCCAGATATATTCCACAAAACTGACATGATTTTATAGGAGTCCATTGTTTTTGTTTAATAATAATGACATCAAGTGACATCCGCATATGCTACATCTGGAGCGGAGCACCATGAAGACAAGAAGTCAGTTCATCTTTATGGTAGAATGGGAAGGGTTGATTGCTGTACCTGACCCTTTTCAGGACATCAGAGACAGAGGGACGCTCCACTGTGTGCTTTTAAACCAATGTTTCACCCGAAAGCACAGGAGGGGGTTGTTATTAGCTATAGAATGGCCCCTCGAAGAGCTCATAAATTGATGTTTGGAATTGTTGTAATTGAGTCATGAGGGTTTTAATCCCAGCAATGGATGAATCCAGTGTAATGGATTTGTCTGGGTGGTGGCCAAGGATGGGAGGGTGTGTCTGCAGAAGGCAGGTCCATGGGGGGTGCAGCCTTGGGAATTCTATAGGTTCATCCTCCTCTCTCTCTCTCTCTCTCTCTCTCTCTCTCTCTTCTCTCTCTCTTCTCTCTCTCCTCTCTCTTCTCTCTCTCTCTCTCTCCTCTCTCTCTCTCTTCTCTCTCTCTCTCTTCTCTCTCTCTCTCTTCTCTCTCTCTCCTCTCTCTCTCTTCTCTCTCTCTCTCTTCTCTCTCTCCTCTCTCTCTCTCTCTCTCTCTCTCTCTCTCTCTCTCTCCTGCTTCTGGCCTTTACCCCTCTCCACTTCCTGCAGCCATGCCCTGAGATCCACAGTCCCTTGCCTCCCATGGACTGAGCCCCAGTATCTCCAAGGAAAACTATGAGCCAGTAAGTCTTGCTTCCTCTAAGTTACATGGTCGAGTCTTTTGATTATAGCTGTAAGAATGCTGGCCAGGACAAAGGCACAGCATGTATATTTGTCTTCGGCCAAGTTTAGAGAAAAGAAACTTCATCTCTTCCAATCCGGATGACTAAGGGCCAGTGGGTCCCAGAAAAGAGGAGCACCAATCTGCTCCTCTGCCCCAGTCCTCTATCCCCAGACTTAGCTGTAGGTGGTGCTTGGGAGGAGGGTGGGGGAGCTGGGAATTCAACTCACAAAAGACACAATGAATATTGATAACCAGGACTGGCATTTCACGAGTTGCAAATTCCTTTGTATTTTCCTTTTTAGGGGGAAC
Organism: Graphiurus murinus; assembly: GCA_004027655.1. NCBI lineage: Eukaryota > Metazoa > Chordata > Mammalia > Rodentia > Gliridae > Graphiurus > Graphiurus murinus. Next base: position 51,235 of record PVLC010005506.1, read on the forward strand.
AGAGTAGCAGTACTGGGGAATGAACCCAATTTACTTATCTATTTGTTTATTGTTGTTATTGTTTTTGTAAGTTGATGATGGCCTCCCTAAATTGGTAAGGCTATACTCCAACCTGCCATCCTTCTGTCTCAGCCTCCCAAGTATCAGGATGACAGGTGTGTGCCACCACGCCTGGCTATATTTTCTTATACTCTTACATTCTTTTTGTTTTTAATTCCCTTCTACAGTCTCTTAATTTTTTCACATCTCCCTTAATTATGCAGTCCCTCAATTAAGACACCTGTGAAAACATGCTTGTCTACACAGAAAAACATCACTCATCCTGTTTACAAAGGACAATTATAGCTTGAAAGACAATGATTTATAAGAACTTTGAAAACAAACAGGGGAACTTCTAATATGATTTTCAGAGTGGTCTGATACAATGAGCCTGAATTTATTCCATTTAAATATACTAAGCACACACACACACACATACACACACAAAAGAATAATATTCCTTTGAAGGGAAATACCTTTTATCTCTAGATTTTAGTTGAAAGCTTCAGAGAAAATAATGTGTCAAATGCAGGGGCTGGTCAACCTCATTAAGTCAAAAACAGGAAAGTTATTGACTGCATTAAATATCCACCTTCAGCCAGAGACAGGGGATGTCAGATCAAAAGCTAGGTGTCTTTCTACTCTTAAAAGGACTGTGTTTTATTGTTATTTCCAGATAAATATTCATACTAAGTTTCTCCATCCTTTCTGTGGATGACTCCTTTCTGCATTTCCCCCTCCGTTGTGCAGATAACTCTCCACAAAGCCCTTTATTTTTCATAATTATATTGAAGTGAACTGATAAGTTCTTAGGGTTTTTAAAATGAAAAAAGATATGTTCTCTCATATGCAAAGAACTAAGAACAGGACTCAGATCCCAGTAAGTGACCCATGAATATTAGGGGCTGTTATCACTATTGTCTTTGGATAAACACAATCTCTTCTAGGTAGGAATACTATAACCCTTTCATTTTCACTGTCTTTGCCTCTAAGAACGCTGCGGCTAGATTTTCAAAATCAGGACACAGGAGAATATTGTATGTGCATGTGTTCGTGTGTGTGTGTGTGTGTGTGTGTGTGTGTGTGTGTGTGTATGCGCTGCTGCTGGGGATTGAACCCAGGGTCATTCTACCTCTAAGCTACATCCCAACTCTATTTTACCCTTTGTTTTGACACAAGGTCTTGCTAGGATTGCTGAGAGTCTCGCTACTTGCTGAGGCTGTCCTTGAACCTTCAGTCCCCCTGTCTCAGCCTCCCAAGTACTGGGATTACAGGCATGTACCACCACTCCCAGCTATGAGGGAGTGCTCATCACTATTTGATGAACAATAATAGCAAATGGTCTTAGTTTCCACTCCTCCCAAAATCAAATTAGTATGTGTGTGTGTGTGTGTGTGTGTGTGTGTGTGTGTGATTTTAAAAGTGGACTAGAAAGAGGAGAAGGAAAGAAATCTATGGCCTATGTTTCTATGCCAAGGCATTTCTCGAAAGCCTTCCTGCAGCTGTTTTCCTTTGTCGAGTTGTATAGAAATAGATGGCTTTATGTTCACTTGGAATTTTTCCAAAGGTACTCACTAAGAGGAACCTCGATTTCTCTTTGCATATTCAGCTGCCCACTGTGACCTGAACTTCCCCAATTCCTTTAGCCTACATGAGAAAGAGACCACAGCAGTTGACCACTGGTGTGAGTCCCTCTGGCAAAAAATTCAGGACAGAGGACCCTACATGCAATTGTAGAGTCAGCGGCCTGGCCACCTGGCCCAGTTCTGTAGCTCTGCCAGTGTCTCAGAAGCTCAGCTTCCACACCTGTGACCCAGAGTCACCCTGGACCATACAATCATTCCATAAAGATATCTTTGTTGGACATGTCCTAAATGTGCACAGAAGCTGTTCCTCCCCAAGGGGCCTGCAGTTTAGCAGAAAAGAGAGGTAGGTATGACAGCAGCCATGTGCAATGACTGTTAACATGTGAACATTCAAGGCCTCTCTGTTCTCTTAGGAAAACTGGCCACATCATGCATGGCAGCTCCAGAGCTGCAGCTCTCCTCACGCTTCTTGTCTTCTACTGACCCCAACTCAGAATCTAGGCCCTCCACTTTGCTCGGACACAAAGAGTGGCATCTGCCATCCATAAAGGGGATATTATAAGCCCTCTCTGTTCTAGGACATCTGTAGGGCTGCACATAGGCCATTTCTATTACTCTTCACAAATAACCTGACAGGTGTTTATGACATGCCTGTTAAATCTTCCAACAGTGTTTCAACTATCACAACAATATGAGGAGAAAAGAGAGGAAAGAAGAAAGAAAGAAAGAAGGAAAGAAAGAAAGGAAGAGAGAGAAAGAAAGAAGAAAGGGAGGAGAGAGGGAGGGAAGGAAGGAAAGAGAAAGGAAGAAGAAGGAAGGAAAGAAGAGAGGAAGGAGAAAGGAAGAAAAGAAAAAGAAAGACAGGAAGGAAGAAAGGAAGGAAGGAAGGAAGGAAGGAAGGAAGGAAGGAAGGAAGGAAGGAAGGAGAGAGGAAGGGAGGGAGAGAAGGAAGCATAGAAAAATGACATTGATGGTTCTTAAAATCGAAATTCATTTTCAATGAGAAGAAACTGAGGCAGGTACTAGCAAATGAGAAGCTGAAAACTGAATGTCCAGGCGCTCAAGTTCACAGAATTTCACAGCTGGAGGATATTCACTGTCTGAAATAGACCCATGCCTGTTACTTCTACTTATGATTCAAGTCTCAGAAAGTTAGAAGAAATAATACTGGAAGAATAGGAAAGTTTCCACTGTGGGAAAAAAATTTTTAAAAAAATCCAAAGACCATGACTCGCAGGCCTGTTTGTGACAGTAAAGATTATTCAGCCGTCCTAAATTCCAGATAATGTAATAAAAATGGCTGCGAGTTGACACTCAATGGAGATGGGTATGTATAATTAGATTCATTCGATTTAGATGTGCGCTCCAGTAACACCTGTCTAGGGGACGCACACTTATTTTCCAAATCTGACTCTTTAAGCCAGCTTAATTTAGGTGCACACTCTTTTAAAAATCATCCCCGCCTTGTAATATTAAAATTAAATATGCAAAATAAGTAATTTTATACAAAGCTTTCCAGAAAGCCCTTCACATCTGGTCTGCTTTGTAACCACCGTGAATGCAAAACAGCATTTTGCAATTTCATCCGCTGAATGAACAGAGCAGATTTAGATGCGTGCATAATTCTTTCTACATGGTACACCTTGTAGCTCTGATTTCTCACCCTGGTTTTCCTTAATTTCCTATCACAAAGTGCGGTTTCTAATGGAAATTGCATTTCTCCCTGTAAATTTAGCCATATAAGCATTTTTTTAAAAGTTGAATGCAAAGTATGTTGGGAACATTATATCACCTTCCAGGTGTGGAAAATAATAAATTTAATATAAGAGTGTCAAATGCTCTAAACATAAAACAACTATGGCTTTTTCTAATGCGGTACCATCATTTATTTATTTATTTATTTATTTATTTATTTATTTATTTACCTATCTATCTATTCATTGTTGTGTTACTGGGGGATTGAACCCAGGGACACTCTACCGTTGAGCTGCTCCCCTAGCTGTATTTTGTTTTTCATTTGGAAACAGTGTCTCACTAAGGTGCAGAGGGTCTTGCTAAACTGCTGTGGCTCTCCTCGAATCTGTGATCCTCTCATCTCAGCCTCCCAAGTTCTGGGATTACAAGTGTGCTCCACCATGCCTGTCACCTTCATATAGCTTCTATTGGCAACAGCCCGTATCAAGGGAGAGGGCCAAGGCTGGAGTTGGATTGTTCAAGTGTTTCTTGTTTCGCAACTCGAAGGTGCATGGGCTTTTACCGCATTCCAATAGTCTATTGAGACTCGTTGCTTTTGAGACTCAATGTATCTTCTTTTTTCTGTATCCCTGGAATTCTTACCCCAGTTGCAAGTGATGATTCCCAAATCATTCTAAATTCTCTTAAATTTAATGTATTTAAACCTTTTTTTTTTAAATAAGGAACTCACCCATTTTGTTATGCAAAGATCGCCCAGGACTTCCTCTCCTTCCAGGACCTGGGATTTAGAAGGTGAGTGGACATGCTGGTGTTTCTGAAACTTCACATGCAGACATACTAACTCAAGCCACCAGCTGAGAATGCCTTAGTCTTTTTTGAGGGAGGCCCGGTTGGTGTTCAATAGAAAGTTGAGATGAGGCTTGAAATGAGTTTTCCCATTGTATGATATTTTGGTGCACTGTCTGAAGTGAATCAGAAATAACATCTGAGCATGTGGGTCATTTCCTTCTAACTTACATCTTCTCTCCCTGCTTTTGGCATGCAGAACTTCAACAACTGAGTGGGAAGAAGAAACTACAGGAACAAAAGTCTAGGAACCTAGCTCATAAAGAATCTGGGAGAGGTAGGAATTCTTACACACTCTTGGTGGGATTGCAAATTAGTGCAGCTGCTATGGAGATGAGTGTGGAAATTCCTCAGAAAACTGGGAATGGATCCACCATAGATATCCAGCTATGCCACTCCCCTGGGGATCTTTCCCCAGGGACTGAAATCAGAATATTAAAGCAATACATGAATATCCATGTTCATAGCAGCACAATTCACAGTAAGCAAATTATAGAGTCAACCTAGGTGTCCATCAACCAATGAATGGATTACATGATGGAATTCTACTCGGCCATAAAGAAGAACAAAATGACGTCATTTGCAGGAAAATGGATGGATCTGGAGAACGTGATGTTAAGTGAGATGAACCAGTCACAGAAAGTGAAGAGTCCTATGTTTTCTCTCATATGCAGAAGCTAGGGAGTAATCAGGATACAAGAGAGAATTACCCTAGCCCTATTTTATTTTATTTTTTAATTTGGAAAGAGAGTCTCAATAAGTTACTGAGAACGTTGCTAAGTTGCTGAGACTGGCTGAAAACCTGCGATCTTCCCGTCTCAGTCTTCCCAGTATTAGGATTACAGTCATGTGCTACCGTGCCTGGGTTCTATATCCTCTCAACAAAATGCCTCCCCAAATCACCCATTTCTCATTATCTATCTATAAATACAGACATTGTGGTGTCTGGTGGAAAGGGATGAGTTTTAGTGACTGATAAACATGGGTTGAATCTTGATGCCAGTTGCCAGGTTTCTTATATGGGGTTTCCTTATCATATCTGTCAAGTTTGTGTGTATGGGTTTGTTTCTTGTTATTCTATATCTCTAAAGACATATTCAGTGGAGATATCAAGGATCTTCTTTTTCTTTTTTCATACTAGAAACTGAACTCAGGGGGCATTCCACCTCTGCGCTATGCCCCCAACCCTTTTAATTTTAATATTCAGGCAGGGTCACACTAAGTTATGGAGAGCCTTGCTAAGTAGCTGAGGCTGACTGCAAAGCTGCGATCTTCCTGTCTCAGCCTCCCAAATACTGAGATTACAGGCGTGGGCCACCACAATGGGCTGATCAAGGATAATTTAAGAAGCTTCAGTACAGTAAGCATTCTGTCTTGCTTTTCTACTCTTAGGGAACTCAGGTAAGAGAAACTTTGATCCCCAGGAGTAGGTATGAGCACATTCTTAGGGAATTATGTGGTCAGTGGCCCTTAGCAATGGCTTTTTTGTTTTCTTCCTACTCAGAGAATCACAGCACAATGAGGGATAATTAAGTGAAAGCTAAAAACATTCTATAAATGCCGGTGAACTGCTAGCCTATTGCCACAGCCTCAAAGACAGGCTATCATTAACAAATTAAGAACACAGCCATGTGCACTGGTATTGCTAAAGCCCCTACCCCCCCCCCCCAAAAAAAAAGATAGCTTGGGAAAACAGCATGGAATTGTCATGGGTCAATCGTTTCCAGAATTTTGTCAAATAATGTGGTTTTTTTTCCTGTTAGCCTGAGCTAGTAAAAATAACCTCTTTATGAAAAATGTATGTGATTAATAAAAGATGAGCATTTTTAATTCAGTCCTAGCTCTTCCAAATCCTAATTATAATTATGTCTTGTATTCATGCAAAGATTTTTATTTGCAAGAAGGTAACCATGGTGTTAGTCAATTTGACATTGTCGAACAGTGATGTGAATCAGACTTTTTTTTCCTCTGAGTTTTGGTTTGCAAAACATTTCATTAAAATGGGTTTTGCTCCAGGTTTCTCCCAATAATTAAATCTGGGAAACAGATGATATGCCAGCTTCTTGTTACCTATTTTTAAATGTCTCCTGATATATTCCTTTTTACTTTTTCTGGAAAATATCAAAGTTTCTTTTTTTTTCACTAATGGAGAAGGAGGTCAGAAACAACCCCAGAACAAAATGCACTAAAGGCTTTTTGTATTATCTTTTAAAACTTTCTAGCTGGGCATAGTAGTGTATGCCTGTAATCCTAATACTTGGGAGGCTGAGACAGGAAGTTCAAGACTAGCCTTAGCAACATTGTAAGACTCTCAGCAACCTAGCCAGACTCTATTCCAAAACAATAAAGATGGATTGGGGTCTAACTCAGAAGTAGAATGCACTTGGGTTCAATCCCCAGTACTTGTTTCCTGAAAGTCTAGCTAAGTTGCCCAGGCTAACCTCGAACCTGTGATCCTCTTGTCTCAACCTCCCAAGGACTGGGATTACAGGTTTGCGCCACCACACCCAGTTACTTCATTCCTTTTAATAGATGAATATTATCCCATTATAGGAATAAACCACATTTTAATTTTCCATTTCCCATTTATACTTCACATTTTTAGTTAATGTTAATAATGCTGTGATGAACGCCCATGCACAGGTTGGTGTAGATGTATGTTCTCTTATCTCATGGGTGCATGGCTTGCTCTGGGATTGCTGCATTATTTTACAGCTCCACACTTAACATTCTGAGAAACTGCCAAACTGTTTCCCAATGTGACTGTGCACATTTCATTTCATTTGCACCAGTGGAAGTTGACTGTTGAAATTATCCAGCTTCCTCATCAACAGACTTTTACTTCCATGCCATTGATCTGTAAGCATAATTTCTTACAAGTACCACACTGTCCTAGTTATGGTAGCTTCATGGTGTATTTTGAAATTGAAAAGTGTGAGTCCTTCAATTTCATTATTTTTCAGGGTTATTTTTGCCTATTCTGAAATCCTTGTATTTCCATATATATTTAAGCCTTAGCTTGTTAGTTTTTGCAAAGAAAACATCTGGAATTTTGAGATTGTATTGAATCTGTAGATCAATTTAGGACATATGCTATCTTACAGTATTAAGTTGGTTTTGTTTGTTTTTTTGTTTATTTGTTTTGTACTGGAGTTTGAACCTAGGAGCATTCTACCTTTAAGCGACATCCCTAGACTCTTTTACTCTTTTTATTTGAAAAAGGGTCTCACTAAGCCGCTGAGAGTCTTGCTAAGTTTCTGAGGCTGTTCTTGAACCTGTGGTCTTCTTGTCTCAGCCTTCCAAGTACTGGGATTACAGGCATGTGACACTGCACCCAGCTAAGTATTTGATTCATGCGCATAGAATATCTTTTCATTAATTAAGTTCTTCTTTAATCTTCTTTTTTAATTTATGATATTTATTAAAATATTTTTATTTAAGGAAGTCACTTTTCGTATTAGTTATAAAAAGACTAACATCAGATGCGTATATATTGTGACTTTTTTATGTTTTGTGGTACTGGGGATTGAACCCAGAGGCATTCTATCTTTGAGCTACACCCCCAGCCGTATTTTATTATTTTTTTTATTTTGAAACATGATCTCACTAAACTTCAAGGGCCTGATGAAGTTGCTAAGGTTGGCCACAAATCTGCAATCCTCCTCTCTCAGCCTCCCAAGTTCCGGGATTATAGGTGTGTGCCATCACACCTGGCTATATTGTGACTTCTTAACACACACATCACACAATCTGTAAACACAGAAAACATATATATCTGCTTTTAGACTTTAGTATCTGTAGCACTTATAGGGGTTTGTGATGGAAGGAAGTGAGTTTTTAATATAACAGCATAAAATACTTTGTCAGCAAAGGTGCATTTGACTCTGTGCACTGAGCCCTTTTGCATCTACGAAGGTAGATTTATTGCTCATACAAGCTAGCGCACCTGTGCCCATGGAGGGAACCTAGGAAAGGATGTCACCCAGGGGAGGCTGACTTTATAACTGGCTGAGATAGCTGCCCATGCTAGTGTATTAATTCTCTGGTTCTGAGGGCTTCCTGCCCTCAATCATTTCAAAGAAACCAGTGGAAATATCCACAATTGTTCATGAAAAAGCAGAACCGAACTCAGCTTTCCTTTAACATAGATGCATCAGTCTTTGGCTAAAAACAAAACAACAGCAAATTGTGCATTATCAATACAGGGTAACTTCGACTTAATTTAAAAAAATGTGTGTGGGGGTGGGGAGAGAAGATTGAAAGATGAAACAATTATAATAAGTGCTAGAATGAATATTTATCAAATGTCTCCATAAAGCCAATGTCATGCTCAAAGTCTTATGTACGTTATTTTAGTTAATCATTTTATTAATCCTATTATGGTCTAATTATCTTCCCCATTTAATCATCTTAGTAACATCTCTTTTTAGCAGTTTTATTGAGGCATAATTCACATGCAATAAAACCCACCCTTTTAAAGCAATTTGGTGGCTATTAGCACATTCACAGGGCTATGCTTCCATCCTTGCCTGCAAGCTCTGAAGCCCATCGTCAGGAGCAGAACCCAAGACTTCTGCCACCACATCTGGGTATAGAAGTCGACATGAAGAACACACTGTGGTCAAGCATCGGATGGAAATGTACCCAGAGGAGAGACAGAGCAAGATGAGCTTCCCTGTGGGTCTTGGTCCCTGCTGCCAGCAGGTCCCTCCAGCAGCTGATGCAGGGCAGGTGACTGGCACATGTCACTCTTGCGCTGTGGCACAAGGAGTTTTCACCCCTCCTATCAAGGCACAGATTCAGGAGGGGATCAGCAGATTCCAGGTGGTGCTCACACACGAACAGAGCAAAGTCCACCTTGAACCTGAAGCAGGCAAAGTTGATGAGCTCAACTTTTGCAATGCTACCTAAGAAACCAGTGCCTGACCCAAGACCAGGAAGGCTTATGTCTCATTTTCCTCTAAGAATTGTTCAGCGTAGGTCTTCCACCACCCCCCTCTCTTTTTATTGGTGCATTGTGCTCATACATCATGATGAAGTTCAGGCTGATCAAGACATACATGCGCACAGCCTTCGTCGAGCCCTCCCCCAGTTCCCACCCCACTTCCTCTCCCTCTCCACCTTCTCATGTTCAGCACCATGTTTGGCTTTGATAAAGTAAGTTTATGTACAAACTTACCAAAGCCAATCACAAAATTATGTCATTTGCAGGAAAATGGATGGAACTGGAAAATATTGTGCTAAGTGAAATATAGCTAGACACACACACACACACACACACACACACACACACACACACACACACAAGTTCTTCCTCATATGTAGAAGCTAGGGAAAGATTGGGCCACAGAAAAGACTCCAGACAAAGGAGGAGAAATCTTAGTGGAGTGTGGAAGGGGACCTAGCGGAGGGAGATAGAGAGGGGAGGACTTGAAGAGGGAAACATTCCATTTATTTGGTGGGAGGCAAAAGTTCAACTTTGTGATTTTGCATGTGAAAAATATATCAAGTTTCCCAGGGCTGATTTGCTGGAAAGACTACAACACATTTTCCCCTCTGAATGGTCTTGAGACACTCGCTGAAAATTAACTGACCTTAAAAGTGAGGGTTTATTTCTAACTTTTTAGTTCAGATCCACTGATCTATATTTATCTCTATGCCTGGTTCACACTTGTTTTTATTATTATTATTATTATCACTAATAATAATAATAACACATTATATTAAGTATTAAAATGGAGCAATGATAAGTCTTCCAACTCTTCTTCAAAAATTTTTGTTGTTGTTTTTTCTGCATCTCTTGAACTTCCAGGTGAGTCTTAACTTCAAGGCTTGTCAATTTCCACAGAGAAGTCAGCTGGGATTTTGGTAATGTCTGTGCTTAATTATTAGATCAGTTTGAGGGCTTACTGCCTTCTTAATATTATTAAGTTTTCAGATCTTTGAGCATGTAGTCTATTTTCCTATTCTGGGTCCTCTTTCTTTCAACAATGTTTTTAGTTTTAAGAGTATAAGTTTGCACTTTTTTTCTTGATTGGTGCATTGTAATTATGCATTGTGATGTGTTTCAGGGTGACAGAAGCAGGCATGCACACAGCACTTGGTGAGCCCTCCCCTGGTTCCCACCCCACTCCCTCCCTCTCCCCAACTTCCCTGTCTCAGCACAGTGATTGGCTTTGATAAATTTGTGAAACACCTCATGTCCATTGAGGTATTTCCTCTCCAAGTCTTCCTCCTCCTCCCATCTCCCTCAGCTAGGTCCCCTCCCTCACTCCACTAAGGTTTCTCCTCCTTTGTCTGGAGTCCTTCCTGGGCCACAACAGATGAATTAGTTACAAAATTATGGGACATAGACACAATGCAATTTTACTCAGCCACAAAGAAGAACAAAATTATGTCATTTGCAGGGAATTGGATGGAACTGGAGAATATTATGCTAAGTGAGATTAGTCAGTTACAAAAAGTGAAAGGTCAGATGCACTTCTTTTTAACATTATTTCTATTGTATTCTTGTTACTACTATTATAAATATAATTTTGATTTCATCCTTAGTCTGCCACCTAGTAATACAATTGAGTTGTTTTGTCTCTTATACTTATGTCCTCAAGCCTTTCTGGACGTGTTGACTGTTTTTGACATGGATTTGTTAGGATTCCCTCTATATAAGATTGTGATATCTGCATTCAAATATAGTTTTGCTTTTTCCTTTTTATTCTTAATGTCTTCTGTTTCATTTTCTTTACTCATTTTACAAGCTAGAAAATCAAATTTTTCCAATATCATTTTGTAATTTTCAGAGTACAAGTTTTATGCTTCCCTGGCTAATTTTTCCCCAAGTATTTTATTCTTTTTGACACTATTGTATATGGAACTGTTGGCTTAATTTGATTTTCACATTATTCTTTCCCAGTACCTAGACATTCGGTTGTTTTTTGTATACTCATCTCTTGCAAACTTGCTGAATAACAAAACTCATTTATTAGTCCTAAAAGGTTTTAAAAAACTAATTTCTTCACATTTTCTGAATACCGGCTCATGCCATCTGCAAACTGCATGGTCTTGCTCCTTCCCTTCCCCATCTGGGTGTCTTATCTTCTACTTCCCTTCCTAATTGCTTTGGTTAAACCTCTGATACAATGTTGAAAAGCACTTTCTGAGAAGGCGACATCTGTGCCTTTCACGCATTAGAGGAAACCATTCTGTATCTCACCCATAAGCTTGATGCAGCTATGGGATGTTTGTGGATGACATTTTCAGGAGGGAGAAATTCTCTGCTATTAAGATTTTTACCATGAAAGGGGATTTAATTTCCCATTGTCTCATATGTCTGTTGAGATGATCAAGTGGTTTTTGACTTTTATTCTGTTGATGTGGCATATTGCATGCAATGACTTCTTCCTGTTGAAGCAAAATGTTTTTATTCCTAGGATGTTTCACTGGCCCTCATTGCATATGCCTTTCCATATGTTATTGTATTAACTCCCTAGTATTTTATGGTGGATTTTTAAAAATCTATATTCATAAGACACAATGGTCTGTAGTTTCCTGATGAAGGCCCTGCAGGACCATGGTAATAGAATAACCTTAGCTTCTGTTTGCGAAAATGGTCCCTCCTCTTTTAATTTTTTGGAAAGCTTTGTAAAGAATTGGTGTTAATTATTCTGAAATTTCTGGTAGAACACACAGCTGAAGCCATTTAGGCCTGAGCTTTTCATTAGAGGAAGTTTTAAGATTTATAGTCAGGCATGGTGGTCCATGCCTATCATAGCAGTACTTGGGAGGCTGAGACAGAAGGATCACAGGTTTAAGGCCAGCCTCAGCAATTTAGGAAGACCTTGTTTCAAAATAAGAAGGGATGGGGTGTAAATTGGAGGTAGAATGCACCTGGGTTCCATCCCTAGTTTATATATATATACATATATATGTAATTGATTCTTTTTAATAGGTATTGATGTCTTTAGAGTGTTTAGAAAATAGTTATCATCTCCCCTGAGCTGTTTTCTTTCCAGCTCGTTGTCCTGGTGAGTGGCTGACTGGCCAGGTTCTGTGATTACCTTTAAGAGTGCAGAGCATTAAAGAAGGCCATCTCAGGTGCCCCTTTAACTCAAAGAGCTTAAGTTCTTAGGACCCCCACAGAGCCCCTAAATCCTCCAGCTGTGTAGTCTATTATTATCTGTTGTACACTGGACTTTCTATTAAGTAGAAAGTGCAATTTCCTGTTGAGAAAGTCAGTCTGAGTTCAGGTTTCTGAAACCAAGAGAAAACCAGAATAAACCCTGTAGACATAGCACACTGCTTCCAGTTGACTTTAAAAATCAGCCACATTGGAGGTCATAGAGCCAAGCCAAGCAATCTATCGTGTTTCCCATGTGATGAGACAAGTTGCATTTCAGGAACTCGCAGGAAGCTTAGGTTCATCTCAGGCCAGTGAAAACCATGGATCCTTCACCTAGGCCTGGTCACACACCAGACAAGGACTTTTTAAACATCAAAGGGCCCCAAACTACCCTCGAATCATGGCAGTGCTGCCATTTTCTAATCATGTATCCTTTGAAAAGATATGAAGGTTGATTACACACATGTAGAACTCAGATAATCTCACTTTTCTTCATCTCCAATTACTTTCCCCAAAACTTTTGTTTTCTTTCTTTCTTTCTTCTTTTCTTTTCTTTCTTCTTTCTTCCTCCCTTCCTTTCTCCTTTCCCCTCTCCCTCCCTCCCTCCCTTCTTTCCTTCCTTCCTTATTTTCTTTCTTTTGTTTGTATATTTTTATATGTGGGACTGGGGATTGATCCCAGGAGCATTATACCTCCAAGCTGCATCCCAACCCTTTTTTTTTATTTTCTACATTGAAATGGGGTCCCACCGCTTTGCCGAGGGCCTCACTAAGTTGCTGAGGCTGACCTCAAACCAGTGATCTTCCTCTCTCAACCTCCCATGTACTGGGCTTACAGACAGACGTGTGTGCCACCACACCAGGCTACCCTGCTTTATTATGCCAGAAATATCCCCAAACCTTGCCTGCAGGGAGGTGGATATGAGATTTACTCTCCCTTCTCCTCCATGATTGGCTTCCTCATGCATAAATTGGCTGTCGTGGTTTGGATATAGAATATTCCCTGGAAGAGCTCACGTATTGATGTTCAGTGCTGATATAATTGAATCAGGAGCATTCCAATCTCCTCCGTGGATAGATGCATTATGATGGATTGACTGGTTGTAACTTAGGCAAGTAGGATGTAGCAGGAGGTGGCAGGTCTTGAGGACTGTGTCGATAGTCACAGATTCCCTCCACTCTCCTTTTGCTTCCCACGGCCATGCCCCGAGCTCTGCAGATGTGATGTGGCCTAACGCAGACTGGAACCTTTGAAAACTCCACAACTGTGAACACATAGATCTTCCTTCTGCAAAACATCATTTCAGTAATTAGCAGACAGCACAATGGAAACAAACAAACAAAAAAACCCCAAACAAACAAAAAAAAACAACTAGCCCGGTTCAGGGACATTTCTGCTTTTTAAAGTTTTGGGGATGATATAGAATTATAAAAGCTGCCATGTCTTCTCATTTACAGAAAGCAAACCAGAGATTAAGAGGCTCGCCTAATACCACACAAAGCCTGCAAGTGGAATTGAATGTGGCCCTGCAGGTAGAATCAGAAGAGATATCCTGGTATAAAATGCTTGACCGTAATGGAGTCAGATGTGCTTTCTACCCTGAGAGAATTTTCAGGACAAACAGCAACAATCACTCCCGCATTTCTCCACAGCCACCGCTGCCTGGAGCTCCATCTCTATGGTTCAACGCTTTCCAGTATTTGCTGTTTATGTGCAATTATTCATCTCCTTTCCTTGTACCGTCTTCCCTGGAATATATGGCACTTGAGTGTAGCCCACATACAAGCTCTCTGATGCCAGCATCTCATTTTGTTTTCCTCCTTGGTGATGTTGGCAAAGCTCCTGTGTTAAGTCTAACACACGTCACCCCAGCCACAGAGGTGCCCGCACACTCAGCCAAGGTCAAGACAGGGGAATGCCCAGTTGAGCCCACTCTTGGACACACAAACTGCTTCTAGAGGCAGAAGGCCTGCCACCTGCAAGGTGGTGAACGGAAGAACAGATCTAGGCTCCTAATCTCTAAATCCTAGACCTGCATGCCTGACAGCATTAAAGGGGCTTGGTAGTGGCAACAGCTTATACCACATAAGGACCCAGAAGTCCAAGCCTCATGGTGCCTTCCCAGGAACAACAGGGAGACAGTCTCAAAGTATTTCCTGCAGATTTCCCCACCCCCTTGTATTCTAAAAGGATCCCAGGTATTCTCCCCTCTCCCCAGGGTCAGATGATGTGTGGTTCCAGCTTTAGCCTACAGGGCCTGTGGAGATACATATCATTCCCCGACAACAGCCCTGTTTGAAAATACAGTCCAAATATGTGTGACCCTCACATTAAACTGGGACAGAGACAATAGTCAGAAGCTTTCCTTTTTCCTCTAGTATGAAATTCAGAAGATATATATATCTCATCTAACACACATATACACACACACACACACACACACATATATATATATGTATGTATATATATATATATATAATTAATAATTGCTGGACACTCTGTGCACTAAAATTTTTCCATACAATTATCTTGGGTTTGAAAATGAAACATTAATATTTGGCCAGGAGTATACAGATTTTCTGAGTGATGTTGAGTCATATTTTACTTTCAGTTTCTGAAAACATCCAATATCAGTGAGGCAATGAAGTTTGTTTCTTAAGGGTTGAATTTGACTTTTGCCAAATTTTTCAAGAGTCAAGGATGGATTTTTTTGTTGTTGTTGTTTCCCTTAGTATGTTATTCCATGAAGGAAGAGAACAAAGAGCATTGATTTGCGATTTAGAGACATTAGCTGTTGATTATGAAGCCCTAGTTATTACCCAGATCGATCATTAAAATCCAGTCTTAACCCTTCTGCACACAGATTCAGAGCATCTCACTACAGATCACCACAGGCTGGTCACTGCTCACAGCGCCTCAGGGGTGTTACAAAATGAGACTATTTGCAAGGAGGAACATCCCAAATGTTCCTCTGGTCATGCATAGAAATTTGACTCATGTTGGCTGGTGTGGTGGTGCCTGCCTGTAATCCTAGTAGTTGGGAGGCTGAGACAGGAGGATTGAAGGTTTGAGGCCATCCTTAGCAACTTAGCAAGACCCTGTTTCAAAATTTTAAAATAAATAAAAAGGACTGGGGATGTAGCTAGAAGGTAGAATGCCCCAAGTTCAATCCTCAGTACCAAAAAGAAGAAAATTTTAAAAAAGAAAGAAATTTGGCTCAAGTCTCCTGGGAATCATCTCAAGACTTGGAACAGGAATGACCATAGTTCTCAGGTGCATAATTTGGCAGTATTTTCACCTGGCTTAAAGATAGTTTGCTTTTGAGATCTCACAGGATCATTTCTCCCTTAAATGTGAATTGTGTGTGTGTGTGTGTGTGTGTGTGTGTGTGGTGTGTGTGTGTGAAAGTGTGTGTGTGAATGTGTGTGTGTGTGTGTGTGTGTGTGTGTGTGTGTGTGTTACTGAGGATTGAACCCAGGGGCATTCTACTTCTAAGCTACACACCCAACCCTTTCTAATTTTTCGTTTGTTTGTTTTGAAACAGGGTCTCCCTAGGTTGTTGAGAATCTCACTAAGCAGCTGAGTCAAGTGTGAATTCTAAGCCTGGCATGGTGGCGCATGCTTGTAATCCCAGCATTTGGGAGGCTGAGACCGGAGGATCCGGGTTCGAGGCCAGCCTCAGCTACCTAGTGAGGCCCTCCGCAACTTAGTGAGACCCTGTTTCAAAATAAAGAATAAAAAATAGGGCTGGGGGTATAGCTTGGAGGTAGAATGCCCCTGAGTTCAATCCCCAGTACTGAAAAAAAAAAAAAAAAAAAGTGTGGCTGAGGGTTGTGAGATGTTCACCAGCAGCCCTGGCCTCAGTCCAAGAGGAACTTGAGTGAGGCTTGCAAAGCAGAAGTAACAGAGCTGCCAAATGCTCTGAAGAGTCACATGGTGCTCAGACACAGTGAGGAAGAGACGCAGGGGTGCAGACAGCTTCCAGAACATTCTTAATCTTGCTGCTCTGCCTCCAGGTCTTGTCCCAGCCTCTGGCACTCAAGATAAGCAACGACACCCTCACTGTTCTCTGCAGACTTCTGTACTTGACTAGCTGCTCTCTCTGTTGTGGAAGGGAGTGCTTTTCAACCTCAGCACTAATGATGGCATGGGTCCGACCTTCCTTAATGATGGGATCCTGTCTGGATAGTATAGAGTATTTATGAGCATCTTCATCTTCTGCTACCTCTTGCCTGCAGCTTTGACAACCAAACATGTCTCCAGATATCTCCAAATGTCACCTGGGAAGCAGGGAGAGCAAAACTATGCCCAGGGGGAGGGCCACATGTGCCGTCTTATTCCTATATGACATTGTGATTCTACAATGTGCTCAGTTTAGTTCTGCTTCTCCGACTGAGTTCTGACGGATGCAGAAGATAACCATAAAATGCAATGAAATGACTCAATAATATAAAATTCCTGCAGAGGATACTAAAAATTCCCAAGACCAAGGGTGGACCTCTCTTTGCTAAATAGGAAAATTAGAGGATGTAAAAACCATATACGAAAGTATTTACTATGAATCTCACGCTTCTGAATAGTAGTAATGTGCCAATAAAAAACTTTAAAACAAAAATAAAGAAAATGTGCATGCCATATGGTACCAAGTAGACTTCCGTTGAGCCAGCCAGCACAAAAGGAGGGTTGGAGTGAAGATAATCCACCACGAAGCCATTTCAAGGTCATTTTCTGTTGTGTCTAATGTTGCAAAGCCATGCCTCTCTGCCTGGGAAACACTGATCTAACCAAAAGAAAAGGAGTCACAGCTAGAGGGGCTGTGGTTTGTGGTTTGGACAGGAAATGCCCCCCCAGAAGGCTTATGGGCTGAAGACTTGGTCCCTACGTGCAGCAATGTGCAGAGGTGGGTTCTTGGGAAGCAGCGGGCTCATAAAGGCTCCATGCCATTAGTGGATGAACCCATTATGGGATTCCACATTTGAATGGACTATTGGGAGGTGGCAGAATGTGTAGGAGGTGGAGGTGTCAGATAGAAGGAAGTGGGTTCTTGGGGACATGCCCTTGGGGACTAGATTCATATTCATTCTCATTCATATTCTCTCTCCCTCTCCCTCTCCCTCTCCCTCTCCCTCTCCCTCTCCCTCTCCCTCTCTCTCTCCCTCTCTCTCTCTCTCTCTCTGTCTCTTCCTGTTTCCCAGCCGCTCTCAGCTGAGCAGCTCTCCACCACCCCCTTCCACCATGATGTCTCTGCCTTGGAGCTGGCCAGCTATGGACTAACCCCCAGAAATCATGGGCCAGAATAAACCCTTCCTCTTCTAAGTGGTTTATGTCAAGTGTGTGGGTCCCAGGGACAAAAAGCTAATTAATACAGTGGGTATGATTTATCCCAGTTTGGGCAGAGGGAGAATACATGTCACTAGTTTCTATGTTCCCTAAATGTCTGAAATCTCTATATTCGAGATAATGAATATTTACAGCATCATTTTTGAGCATGCCAGGAGGCTCAGGCATCTGGGATTCCTGGATCCTAGGACACAAGGCACAGCAGCAGCCGAGATGTTCAGAAACCAGCTATGTTCTCAGAACTCTGCCAGGTAAAGGGCTAAGGTTGGTTTATAAAATAGGTCTGGTTCCTTACCCAGTGGTGTGCAGAGCTGAATGGCGGGTACAACACAAGACCCTATTCCATGTCCAAGAAAAAGCATGCCATTTACTTTCAAATACAAAAAAGAAAGAAGAAAACACCCTGATTTCTTTTTCATGTATGTAATAATTGACTGTTTTCATCCACTAAAAATCCCTGACCCTTGTGTGTGTGTGTGTGTGTGTGTGTGTGTGTGTGTGTGTGTGTGTGTGTGTATTTTACTGGGGATTGAACCCAGGGGAATTCTACCTCCCAGCTATACCCCCAGCCCTATTTTATTTTATTTTTTATTATGAAATACTTTCTCAATAAATTGTAAGGACCTACCTCATTAAGTTGCTGAGCCTGGACACAAACCTGCAATCCTCTTGTCTCAGCCTCACAAGTACTGGGGTTACAGGCATGAGCCTCCATGCCCAGCTCTCCAACCCTCAATTTGACTGAGTCTTTCCACAAAGGTATGGTCCCATGTCTCTTTTTTGGGCATTTATTTAGAAGTGACAAAGCATAGTAGTTCTTTGAGTTCAGAAGATGGTAAATTGCTTTATTTCTGTTCATAGGAAAGGCAATTGATTTGCAAGTCAAACTTGATTTTCTGTTCATTATGTTGCTAAACAGATTTTCATGATTCTATTCGGAGTTTCCAGGGAACAAGCAGAGAACATTAACAGGATCCATGCTGGGACCAGTTAGCAATACACAGGCTGCAGTGGACTACGTGGACCTCATTTGCATATGGAACTAATTAATTTAATGAGAGGAATACCCACACATCAGCAAGGGAATATGGCCTCAAGTCTAATGCAAAAAGTTGTACACTAACTTATACTTACTTTCCCCCTATTTATTGTGGTCTTATTCCTAAATTTGTAAGTCAAAGCTTAGGTTTAAAATGCTCACAGAGCTGGGCATGGTGGTGCACCCCTATAATCCCAGTACTTTGGGAGTCTGAGACAGGAGGATCACAGGTTCAAGGAAGAACAGTCTCAAAAACATAGCAAGACTCTCAGCAACCTAGCAAGATTGTTTCAAAACAAAGAAATAAAATAGGGCTGGGGTGTAGCTCAGAGATAGAATGCCCCTGGGTTCAATTCCCAGTGACACACACACACACACACACACACACACACACACACACACACACAGGATACTCACAAGGTTAAGGCCTTAGCAGAGAAAGGAAGGACTTCCATCTTGCAGCACCGATCCAAGGCCGATGAAGCACTTCCTGTGTCAGGAGGTGTTGCTCATTGAACCTCACAATTAAGCAAGTAGTTTCTTTCCTGTCTCCAGGCTCAGACCTAAGTCCATGTCTTAGGCAGCAAGAGCTGGTCCCCGTGGCTTGGGATAAGAAGGATCGTGAAGGCCAGCAGAAACCCAGCCTAGGGCAGGCTGAGCTGTGCTCACAGCATACACACCACTGAGAGTTGGTGTGTGTTTTGCACATGCCAGGGCGACTCTGTACAGCTCAGGTCCTGAACTGAAAACCAGGTCTGCACATTTCATCTGCTTTACATATTCATTGTTGACCGGAACAATGTCAGAAACAAAAGTAGTTGGTTGTCTGAGCCTGCAACTTGGGAGGGTTCTCATTCTTTTCTTCCCTTTCTTTTCTTTTTCTCTTCCTCCCTCCCTCCCTTCCTCCCTCCCTTCCTTCCTTCCTTCCTTCCTTCCTTCCTTCCTTCCTCCCTCTCTTCCTTCTTTCCTCCCTCCCTTCCTCCCTCCCTTCCTTCCTTCCTTCCTTCCTTCCTTCCTTCCTTCCTTCCTTCCTTCCTTCTTTTTTGCAGTACTGGAGAAGGAACTAAGGATCCGACACATGCTAGGCGCACACTCTACCACTGCACTACACTACCACCTCTAATAGTTCACATTCAGTTTCGTATCATTGCTATATCTTGGGGAAAAAAAACTAATACCTGTCAATTCTGGGATTACACATATTTTATGCAAATGTGTATTTCTGTGTCTGCAGCATTTTACATTACAGAAAAGCAAATGGTAATTCTTCATGATGGGAACTACATTTTTTTTGGAAAGGTATAATTACGCTGAAAGTTGTTTGCCATTAATACATTCTGAAATCTCTCAATTGCAAATAATAGATATTTGTATTTAAACAAGGGGCCCCATCCACACACCAAAGCTATTCTCACAAAGGTTGAAGAGGCTTGTGTTTGCATCAACAAAGAAGGACTTAAAACAAGACAGAGACACAAGGGATTTTCTTACATTCTTCTGTGATAAAACCTAGAAGACTATCAAAAGAAGCTTACAAATGAGTCAGGTGACTGTTCATCTACACACATGATGTCATCAAGCTTTTATTCATTCCAGTGATAAGAAAAATTTTAGAAAGAATGAGGCCTATCAGTGATATAAATAAATAGCTATAAACATGTTTTCCATTTTTTTTAATGCAGACTTGCAGAACGTGTCTGCCTACAATAAAATTTCCAGAAGGGCATTTACAATGATCATTTACATTTGAATTCTGTCCAAATGTGAAAGTCCAGAAACAAAATGCAGGAATATTTCAGTGAAAATATTTGTCACAAGGTGTAACATCACACAAGATGAGACATTTAGACACTAACTATGGAATTGGGTGAAATTCTATGATATGAAAATAGCAAAGATAGTTTAGTTTAGTTTGGGGGCACTGAAAACAGTAAGACTTCAGACCTGTTGTTTCTTTCTTTTTCCTTTTTGTGGCACTGAGGATTGAACCCAGGGGCATTCTACCTCTGAGTTACAACCTCAACCCAGTTTTTTTTTGGAAACAGAATCTCACTAAACTGCTAAGGCTGGCTTCAACCCTACGATCCTCCTGTCTCAGCCTCCCAAGTACAGGGATTACAGGTGAGTACCATTGTGCCTGGATTATTTATTGTTTTTGAAACAGGGTCTCACTAGGTTGATGAGAGTGTCACTACTTGCTGAGACTGTGCCCAAACCTGAAAACCTCCTATCCCAGCCTCCCAAGTACTGGGATCACAGGTGTGCACCACCATTCTCAGTTGAGTTCCTGACTCTTAAGTGGGTCTGACACACAAAGAACACTGCCCAGATGTTTTACATCTAATACATTATTTAACCTTTGCAATAGCTATTTGGAATCAGAGCATCTCTGTCTCTCTTGTACCAATGTAGAAATTGAGCCTGGAAGACACAGCCGCTTGCTCAAGATTAGACTTGATAGGACCAGCATGGAGGGGAGCTTTCCTGGGGTCTGCTTGGATCTAGAACAACATTTTCTTTGACATACCCAGTGGCTCTTGCTTTCTTCAGTGTCCTGCTGACCTATCACATTACAGGAGAAAACATCTGCTAACATCTGAACAGATTTGCAAAGGTTCCCAACCCATTGGCACCCTCCCACCTGCACCATGAGGTCTGTATGTCTTTGCTGTTTGTGTTGTCTTGTACTTGACAGCTATGTGGGAGGGAGCCAGGGATTTTTTATTTTTATTTTTTTTCGGTACTGGGGATTGTACCAAGGGGCATCCTACCTCTAGGCTACACCCCTAGTCCTATTTTTTATTCTTTATTTTGAAACAGGGTCTCACTAAGTTGCAAAGGGCCTCATTAAGTAGCTGAGGCTGGCCGCGAACCCAGATCCTCCCGTCTCAGCCTCCCAAGTACTGGGATGATGAGCGTGCACCACCATGGGGAGCCAGGGCTTTGCTTGGGTCACCACTGAGCCCCGGCACGTGCAAGAGAATGAGGCCTGCTCCCCCAGATGTGCTCCCCATCCTGCCCTTTTCCCAGAACACCCACCTTTTCCCCACTGCACCCCGGCTTCCTGGCTTACCAGCTGCTAGCCTGGTTGAGCCAATGGAAGGCAACAGGATTTAGGGGCTTGGAGGCAAGAGAGGCCACCGTATTTTGGTCTCCCCACATCCCCCATGCCAGGTCCCAGTTTGGAGGTGTCTGCCTCTGTTTGCAAAGAGGTGAGACCCTCCTTGTGGTCCCCAGGATAACTTCTCCTCCAGCCCTTTTAGTTTGATAGTGGTAACTGCTTCCCATCTTTGCTATTTCTCTACAGTTTTGCCATATCTTTCTGGTTCCTTTATTCCTGCCAACATCTGTTTAGGGAACACCTGCATGTGGAAATTTCTCTGCTTCTACATTGCAGTGTGATCTATACGATCCTTACCAGGGCGTTCTTTGTGAGATACTTAAGGTGGCGCTTCTTAATGCTTTCCTTTCTTTGGGCCGTGTCGTTGTCAGTGCTAGAGCTCAAAGGACGCCCTCCCCATTTTATGGAGGGGGAAACTGAGGTGTGGGTATGGTGACTTGTCTGAAGTCACACAGCACAGGAGCGGCACATCCGGGATTTGTAGAGAGACAATTTGGCTTCAGGAAACAGCACTCTGCTACTTCCAAAACCTGACAGGAGGAGCTCTCTTACTGGCTTTTCCAACCCTGGCGCCAGCGGTAGAGACGACAAGATTAACTGTGCGTTCATCACCATGCACCCGGAGGAGTGCTTATTCGAAGTCGTCAGCCCCCTTCCCGCAACACCCCATGACCAATTAATCCAATAGAAAAGCCTCCTTGCGCCGCAAATAAATCGTGCTCGTTAATGTATAATTAGTGCTCGGTGTCTAACTTTCTTTTATGGAGACGATAGCAAACGAGGCAGAAGCAGGGATGATTTACACACAAGTCACAGAGAAGATTACACAAGCCCCTTCCCAGATTGATGGAGGGAATAAAGGATTTTCACGGCTGTCTTTACACCTAAGCCTTTCCATAGTTCACAATAAAGCCAGTGGGGAAGCACTCGATACTCGGGGTGTGGCGAAAGCCAGCCCCAGGGGGGCTTGCAAGAGCCCATTTTGATTTTTTTAAAGAATTTTGTGAGCTTATTGCTAAATATACCATTGGTTATGGCTGCATTGGCCACAGTTTTGTAGCTAAGTGAGATCAGCCAGTCAGAAACCCAAGGGCTCTATGTTTTCTCTCATGGGTGGAAGGTAGAACAAAAATAGGAAGCAAAAGGGACTTTAGTCAAATGAGAAAGGAAAAACATCAGTAGAAAGCAAGGGTTCAGGAAGGGGACCGTTCAAGTAAGGTTACCTCCATACAAGGTTTCACTGCTGCACTAACACATGTGGAGAGGGGGACGGGTATAGGGAGAGAAATCCACCAAGTGCTAGAGAGAGAAATCCACCAAGTGCTAGAGAGAGAAATACACCAAGTGCTGTGTGCATGGGTGCATGGTTGTTTCCATCACTTCAAATCTCACCATGATGCACAATTACATGGCAACAATAAAAGTATTCAAAATATACCATTATTAAATGTTGTAAAACTAAAGAACATTCTAGTTGTTGCAAGTTTTTCAAAAGTGTGGTGCAGTGACACACACCTATAATCCAAGTACTTGGGGGAGGCTGAGACAGGAGGATCACAGGTTGAAGGCCAGCCTCGGCAAGCTCTCAATTAATGAGACCCTGTTTCAAAATAAAAATAAGAGGGTTGGAGTGTAGCTTGGAGGTGGAATGTCCCTGGGTTCAGTCCCCAGTACCACAAAAAAAAGAGAGAAAGAAAAGAAGGAAGAAAAAGGGAAGGAAGGGAAGAAAGAAAGAGAGAGAAGAAAGAAAGAAATTACACTCAGGTAGTGAAAAGTGCTGAGGTAGAAAGAGGTTTCAGTTCAATCAGTAGAAATTATATGAAGGGTAAAAGCAGTTCAAAAGTAGATGGCTTATAAAACTTAATGAAACTACTTTTAATGAGAAAAATAGACAGAGATGGAACCCCATTGGTCAGACCAGGATTAAATAGAAACCTTGTTTTGTCTAATGAGATACACGTTCAGCAAGAATCCACAGAAGCATTATCCCAGTACTGAGGAGGCTGAGACAGGAGGATCGCAGGTTCACGGCCAGCCTCCGTAACTTATTGAGGCCCTCTGCAACTTAGCGAGATCCTGTTTCAAAATAAAAATGAAAAAGAAAAAGAAGACAAAGAAGAAGAAGAATTATCTGAGTGCTAAGTAGCTATATAAAATTTATAAAAATATTGTTTTGTGTGTATAACTAATGGCAAATAGTGTTTCACACATCATTTGCGTCACTGTACATTATAATAAACATATATATGCTCACATGCTCATGGACTGAGGCATATTTTTTTTCTGAACCTCTGGGTGAAATATGTGCTTGTGTGTGTATTACTGGAGATTGAAGCCAGGGACATTCTATTCTGAGCTTTTGTTTTGTTTTGTTTTGCTTTGCTTTGATTTTGTTTTGTTTTGCTTTGCTTTGATTTTGTTTTGAAACAGGGTCTCACTAGGTTGCTGAAAGTCTCGCTAAGTTGCTGAGGCTGGTCTCAAACTTGTGATCCTCTTGCTCCAGCCTCCCAAGTATTAAGATTACAGGCATGTACCACCATGCCCAGCTTAGTCATACTGTCTTAACCCATTTTGATTTATGGTGTAATAGAACAAGGATCTCTTGAAGAGAAAAGGAAATTCCAAACTGGCAATTGAAGACAGTTCCCTTGAAAATTGTGAAAAACTTCCTCTACCCCACAGATGCACAGCACTGGATGCAGACTACAGATTGCACTGGAATACGATAAATATGCTCCTGGGTTGAGTCCTCAGTACCAAAAAAGAAAGAGGAGGAGGAGAAGGAGGAGGAGGAGGAGGAGGAGGAG
>PVLC010005507.1:0-12907 GCA_004027655.1 Graphiurus murinus
GTGGCGCACGCTTGTAATCCCAGCATTCGGGAGGCTGAGACCGGAGGATCCAGGTTCGCGGCCAGCCTCAGCTACCTAGTGAGGCACTCCGCAACTTAGTGAGACTCGGTTTCAAAATAAAGAATAAAAAATAGGGCTGGGGGTATAGCTTGGAGGTAGAATGCCTCTGAGTTCAATCCCCAGTACCGCAAAAAAAAAAAAAAAAAAAAAAAAAAAAAAAAATTATAATATCACTCCAACTTCACTATGGCTCCGAACCTGAGTGTACTCCTGTTCCATTGAACGGGTCACACTTACTCAAGTAGACCCTGTGTCGGCCTGCCTGCTGGGAAATATTTTGGCCCTAGAAATGCTGAGAAAAATCCTGTTGCTGAGAACTCCAACAACAGTTCAGTTGAACAAACATTTACAGGGTGATTGCCGGTGGTGACAAAAGAGAAACTCGTAACAAGGAGAGGACGGGAAAGCCTAGGACAGGTTCTGAGTAGCTGCTAACAAATTGGCCCAGGCCAAAGGCATGCATGGCCTGGGTGCTTCCCGTGCTTGGAACCCTCTGCATACACCTCGGGGCCTCATTCTCCCAGTGCTTGCTTCATTCATTCATTCATTCATTCATTCATTCATCGTGGTGCTTGGGATCAAACGCAGGGTCTGAGCATGCCTGAGCTATAGCCCCCACCCCAGTTTCCTTATAAAGGAAGGATAAACACTTTCTTCCACATTTTCTTGATTTGTTTTCATCTTCTCCATTTCTCTCTGACCACTGCCTGCCCCTGCCCCCAACCCAAGGTATACTATTGACAAGGTAATCATATCTTTTTGAATTTTTCTTCATACTCAACTGAGATCAGAATAGAGCCCTATGCAGTTGCAGTTTCCACAACATTTTTCTTTTTTTGGGTACTGTGGTCTACCTCTGGGCTACACCCCCAGCCCTATCCTGTTTTTTTTTTTTTTTTTTAAATTTTGAAACAGTGTTTTGTTAAATTGCCAAGGGTCTTGCTAAGTTGCTAAGACTAGCCTCAAACCTGCAATCCTCCTGTCTCAGCCTCCCAAGTGCTACCAGGCGTGTGCCACCATGCCTGGCTGGTTCCCACAATCCCTGTGAAGCTATGCAGTGTAATGAGGTCCGTGATGGTGGAGTGGGGTAATGAAAAAAAGAAGCAATAGCGCCGGGTGAGACAAGAAGCAGCACAGACTGTTGGAAAGAGTAGCCTTGAGCATGTTGGAACTGTTAGGAAGACCTGCTGGTCGTTCCATGCCTTTGGGAGGCACTGCTAATGAGATGTAGGATCTGCCATAAGTGTGTGTGGTTCAGCTGTAGCTTGCTGAACAATCTGAGGAATGTCGAAGCAGGACAGTGTCCATCTCCTACAGCTTCCCTGTCCCTTGGACACACCCAGTACCCTCCCTGCTCAGGGTCTTTGCTCTAGCTCCAGGTATATTTGGTGGCCCTAAGTGACATTTCCAGGTGATTCTTTATTGGGGGCTGGGATGGGCTGCCCTGTGCATTGCAGAAGGTTTAGCAGCTTCCCTGGCCTCTGTCAACTACATGCCAGTAGCATCCCCTGTAGTTGTGACATTGCTAGGTGTCCTTGGGGAGCAAAATGCCCTTGGTTGGGAACCATGGCTATAGCCGTTCCCTCTGTCTGACATTCTCTACTCCTTTCCTCCTTTAAGTCTTAGTGAAGCTCTGATCCCCGTGAGCCTACTCTTGCTCTTAATACTGTAAACTCTTCTCTCCTAATTTCCTTACCTCCTGTTAGGGTTTGAATCCGAAGTGTTCCCGCAAAAGCTCAAGCGTTGACAGCATGTCCCCACTGCAGCGTGGTCCAGAGGTGGGGCATGGCGGGAGGGGGATGACATGTGTGCGTGGCCTTAAGGGCTGTATCTGTCCCTGGCCCCTTCCTCTCTCCCTCTGCTTCCCACTGCCATGAGTTCAGAAGCTTGCCACGATGTTTCTGCCTTGGAGCTGGCTAATCATGGACCCAAAAGGAAACCAGGAACCCAAATGAACTTTCCCTTCTCTAAATTGTTCTTGTCAGGCATTTTGATCACAGTGATGAAAAAACGAATACACTTCTCCTTCTTTTCTATTTTTATGACCATCTAATGTATTTATTTTTGCATATATATGTACACATATATATTTTTTGCACTGTAATATAAGCTCCTTGAGGGAGCAATTTTGTTTCTTGGTACTTCCTAAACACCTGGAACATTTCCTCACACATAGTTAGAGAATAATAAAAAAATATATTCAGAAGGCATACAGTGAGAAGTCTAGCTGTCGTTCCTGTCCTCTGTTATTTTAGTTTTCCACTCCAAACCAAGCAAGCATTTTTATTAGTTATTCATGTGTTCTTCCAGAGTTTGTTTATGCAAAATTGAGCAAGTAGGAATATAATACATATCCTAATATGTATTAGGAATTATGCTATATATAATATGGGATATGTTATGTATATTCCTAGTAAATATATAAATGCATACATATATGCATTTTTAATCCAAAGTTGACATGCTATATACCCATTCCGCACCTTGCATTTTTCATTTGCACTTATTTGCATGATGATACTAGTTTTTCTCTGTAGAAAGATGTTTGTTTTCCTGTTTACACCATGCCTTCCTGTGTTTGAAACGTGAAGATCCACAACCTCATAAACACTGGCTTGGCTTTCCCTTCCTTCCTTCTACAGCCCGGAACCCAGAGAAAACTTGCTTCATCTGTTAGGTGTGAACTCAGATTCCAGCCAGACCCCAGCCAGTCTCTGCCTTGCTCCTGCAAGGGGGCTATTCATTGACTCAGTCCATATGTCATTTGATTACTTTGGATTATGTGGCAAACTTTCTTTTCTTTTTGATATAAATTAAGTGGGTTCCCTCTAGGACAGGGCTGAGTGTTGGCATTTCTTGGAAATTGGCTAGTCTGGGGCGTTGGGGACCCCTGTGAATGCAGACATTGTGGACCTGGGCTTTTTGCCCCCAGGGAGCATTTCTAGTGGCAGCTGCAGGGGGACCCAGACAGGAGAAGTAGCTTGCATAGGCTCCGCTGCACTGGGGGTGCCCTAGATGTCCACTGAGTCCTCTGATTTTGTGTGCAGAAGCCAAAGGCCTCCTTGGTGGGTCTCCAGCAACTCTGAAAAGCAGAAACCTGGAGGTCCAGAGACAGCTAGTGGTTTTAGGAGTCTGAACACACAAAAGGCCCAGGAAGAAAAGTCTGGCTTGGTGCCAGGGCGTGACTTTGTGATGAGGCTTCCTCCTCTCGGAGCAAATAAATGGTGTGTGTTTTGAAATTAAGCACTTAGTGATTATTACTTTCGAAGTCTTAAAACATTTAGCTCTCAACTTATCAGGCCTCAACGTGGTATGACATTCTGCTTCAGCCAAAACGGCTGGATTGTCTTTTTTTTAAAGACCTAAAAGATAAAATACATACCGACCTTCGAAATTGTAAACAAAGAATTAGGATGACAGCTCACTAGCGGTTAAAGGCTATTATCTTGGGTGTGTGTACAAAAGCGCCCTTCCTCATCTGGGAGGGGCGCGTCCAGGTCACGATAATTAAAACGTGCTTTTCTCTCCTAAGTTCCAAAAAGGTTAGCGGGAATTTGCAGCCGACAAAGAGAACAGCTGGATCGTGCATCTTCCAGATGGGGAGAACTCGGGCCCCTTGTCCCCATGAACCCAGAGCCAGTCCCTCAGGAAAGACCGGACTCGTCCTTCCAGAGCGCACAATCTAATCGGCACTCGGAGGAAGCAGAGAGAAGGATTAGAAATGATAGTCTGTGTTTATTTTCGTCTGGGCTCTATGGAAATGCAGGCTTATGACTTGAGCGTTCACCGTTAAAATACATGGCAGATAGAAGAGCACTTGCTGCCAGCCCAGGCCCAGTCTCCTTGGAGCCCACGAGGCCGGCAGCAGGCTGGGGCCACGAGAGCTGCAGATGGTTAATTGCCTTTCTTGCTTGAAGTTTGGGGCATCTCGCACCGCACCCCTAGAGGAGTCCCCAAGTGCCCAGCGGCCATCTGCAGCGATTGACCTGGCATCTCTTACCTCACCTTCCTTGGCAGGGACCCCGCAGCGAAGTCACCAACAGGCGCCCAATAACCGTATTTAGTTATAGCTTGCTGGAAAGAGGGAAATCTGTTAGTTTAAATCTTCCTTGCTTTTTATCCTTAAATATACATTACATATATCTTAATATACACATACATTGTGTGTGTGTGTGTGTGTGTGTGTGTGTGTGTGTGTGTGTGTGTTTGTGTATGTGTGTGTGGTATTAGGGATTGAACTCTGAGGCATTCTACCTTTGAGCTATGCCCCCAATCCCTATTTTATTTTCTGTTTTGAAACAGAATCTCACTAAGTTGTTGAGGGTCTCACCAATTTGCTGAGGCTGGCTGTGAACCTGCAATCATCCTATCTCAGCCTCCCAAGTACTGGAATTACAGGTGTGCACCATCATGCCGGGCTTAATATACGTTTAAAGTTAATCAGTAGCCGGGTGTGGTGGCACAAGCTTGTATTCCCAGTACTTGGGAGGCTGAGAGAGGAGGATCCAGGTTAGCGGCCAGCTTCAGCTACTTAGTGAGGCCCTCCACAACTTAGTGAGACCATGTTTCAAACTAAGGAATAAAAAAATAGGACTGGGGGTGTAGCTCGGAGGTAGAATGCCCCTGAGTTCAATCCCCAGTAAAACACACACACACACACACACACACACACACACACACACTAAAGTTAATCAATAAATAAACTAGTAATGTTAAATTTGAAGACAGCATTCTATTTCTTTTTTTCAAGTTATTCTTAGTTTTTTTTCCCCCTTTGGTGCTGAAGATTGAACCCAGGGGCATTCCACCTCTGAGCGGCACTCCCAGCCTTTTAAAAAATATTTTATTTATACTTTTATTGTTGCATTGCAATTATACATCATAGTGAGATCCGAGTATTTTTTTTCCCGTACTGGGGTTTGAACCCAGGGGCATTCTAGCTCTGAGCTATACCCCCAGCCCTATTTTTTATTCTTTATTTTGAAACAGGGTCTCACTAAGTTGCAGAGAGCCTCACTAAGTATGAGAGGCTGTCCTCGAACCTGTGTTCCTCCCGTCTCGGCCTCCCAAGTAGTGGGGTTACAAGGGTGTGCCACCATGCCCGGCTTATTTTTTATTTTGAAACAGGGTCTCGTCTCAGTAGGTTACTGAGAGTCTCACTAAGTTGCTGAGGCTGTCCTCGAATCTCCAATCCTCCTGTCTCAGTGTACTGAGATTACAGGATGTGCCACCATGCCTGACTGAGTAGGAACATTTGAATCATGGCAGTCTCTCTGCTTGTGCTGAAAGAAACCAGTCAAAAGAAACCATAATTGTCAATTGTAGCAGCATCTAAGGTGTCTGTCTTCATGATGACCAGTTAATTGGCCTAAAGGCAGAGAAGAATCCTATTTCCAGTCTTTCTTTCTTTCTTTTTCTTTTCTCTCCCTTCCTTCCTTCCTTCCTTCCTTCCTTCCTTCCTTCCTTCCTTCCTTCCTTCCTTCCTTTCTTTCTTTCTTTCTTTCTTTCTTTCTTTCTTTCTTTCTTTCTCCTGGGGATGAACCCAGGAGCATTCTGTCTCCAGGCTACACCCCCAGCCCTATTTTTTATTCTTTATTTTGAAATGGGGTCTCACTAAATTGTGGAGGGCCTCACTAGATAGCTGAGGTTGGCCGTGAACCTGGATCCTCTGGTCTCAGCCTCCCAAGTACTGGGATTACAAGCATGCACCAGCACGCCCGGCTTCCAGACTTTAAAAAGGGCTAAATGAATGTTTACTCATTTAAGTATAACTTTGGAAGACTATTGAATTGAGAAATAGGCAGAGGAACTGAAGTTAAACAAACACTCTTACTATTTGAGCCTTAAAGTTTTTATGTAATTGGGCATTGATTCATTGCTAATGCGAATCTATTGTTTAGGAATATAGAATTAGTTTCATATTTTCTCCTTCAACTTGACTTTTCTCTTGTGTCCCCACCTCCGTTTCAACACAACTTTCCTCTCGGCATCTTTGTCATGCAGAGAAAGGTTTAGACAATCTGGGTGAAGAAGAGAAAGAAAGAAAAGGCAGGCAGACAGGCAGGCAGGCATTACACCTGTTCCACCTGCTGATAACGTACAGTATCATGCTAATCCAGTCATCTTTTCTTACTCGTAAATTATCTTGGAATTCCAGTTTACCGTGACTGATGGCACCTCACTTCTCATAAAGTTAAAATCCAGAGATGAGAGTCTCACCCCTGTTCAATCTGTCGAAGAAGGATGAGTTCAGCCAGGCCCCCATCTTCCTAAGGTGGAATCTGGAAGTATCTGAGCACTTCTGTGAACTACCGCGAGCCAACGGACTCCTCAGCCATCAACCAGCTTTGCCTCAACCGTCCTCACCACCCTAGGGCCCCAAGAAAGCTAAAGTCTGAGCTGGGCGTGGAGGCACACACCTGTACTCCCAGGACTGGGGAGGCTGAGACAGGAGGATCGCAGGTTTGTGGCCAGCCTCAGACACTTAGCGAGGCCCTCTGTACCTTAGACCCTGTTTCAAAATAAAAAAGTACAAAGGGCTGACAGTGTAGTTCAGAGGTAGAATGACCCTAGATTCAATCCCCAGTCCCCCCTCCCCCTACAAAGGTCTTTAGGAATAATTTTCTTTCCTATCTTTAATGCATCATAACCCTGATTATAATCATAAGTGATGCTAACTTCATGTCTAATGGGGCTAACGTCGGGTATGAAGGCACTTTATCTGAGGAGGCATAAAAACAGGGCAAGAAATCATTACCAGGAATGTAAAAGCAAATTTGAAAAATCAGCAAAGTTTAAAGTGAAATGTTCCTAGTTGATTTCACTTGCGGCTTGCCTAATGATACCGTAACGTATGATTAGAACGGAATCCAGGCTGCTGGAAGCTGCGCGAGTCATTTTTTCAGGCCCTGGGAGGCCCTGGGAGGCTCCGAGCGATTCCTCTGCAGGTGCCGGGGCACGTCTCGCTTCCTGCAGCGTGCTGGGCACCGGCTCTGTTTCCCCGGCATTCATTCTCTTCTGCTAACAGAATAGAATCTTTGGGCAATTTCTTTCCCTGTATTATGGGCTTTTTTGGTGAGAGGACCCTGTCATCCTTTAGATGAGGGGACAGTCACCTGACCCAAGCCTGGCCATCAGATATTCTTTCTGGGAAATGTGAGTCAAAGATGGCTGAGATGAATCCCCAGTACCGAAAAAAAAAAAAAAAAAAAAAAAAAGATGGCTGAGATGGCCTTTACTTGATTTTGTGTGTGTGTGTGTGTGTGTGTGTGTGTGTGTGTGTGTATGTGTGGTACTAGGGATTGAATCCAGGAGTATCCTACCTCTCAGCTACACCCCCAGCCCATTTTATTTTTATTTTGAAACAGGGTCTATCCAAGTTGCCGAGGGGCTCATTAGATGGCTGAGGCTGGCCTCAAACCTGCCAGGTACTGGGATTACAGGCATGCACCACTGTGCCTGGCTCATCTACTTTTTTTTTTTTTTTGCAGTACTGGGAATTGAACTCAGGGGCATTCTACCTCCGAGCTACACCCCCAACCCTATTTTTTATTCTTTATTTTGAAACCGAGTCTCACTAAGTTTCGGAGTGCCTCACTAGGTAGCTGAGGCTGGCCTTGAACCCGGATCCTCCGGTCTCAGCCCCCCGAATGCTGGGATTACAAGCGTGCGCCACCACGCCCGGCTTGCTCATCTACTTTTAAAGCAGTTGAGACAATTATGAGATAGTGCACATCAAGTGCTCACTGCGGTGCCTGGCACGGAGATCCTCAACAGTGCTGCTTATTGTGACATTTCGCTCAAAACACACAAATGCTCAGTACGCTCAGAATGCATATTTAGTTTGGTCTGTACGGCATCTCTTTGAGATAATAGGATCAAACAAATGTGGTATCCCTCAGATACAAAGATACAGTGTGAGCCAACATTAACTGGGAATGGGAGTCCCACTGTGTTGCTGAGGCTGTCGTCAAACCCACCGTCCTCCTGTCTCAGCCTCCCAAGTGCTGGATTACAGGTGAGTGTCACCTTGCCTGGCTGGAAACTCTTACATGAGTGGATAAAAGGACTTCTTAATGAGTCTCTAGCCTCTCACTCCTATTTTTCCTTCCAGCGCATACATCGCTCTGCTGGGTTGACCAGTTCTTCTGCTCATTAGCTACCGAATAAAACCTACAGTCAGCTGGGCATGGTGGGGCACACTTGTAATCCCAGCATTTGGGAGGCTGAGACCAGAGGATCTGGGTTCGAGGCCAGCCTCAGCTACCTAGTGAGGCCCTCTGCAACTTAGTGAGACCCTGTTTTGAAATAAAGGATAAAAAATAGGACTGGGGGTGTAGCTCAGAGGTAGAATGCCCCTACAGTCTTCTTTCTGGAGTGTGGGATCCTCCACAATATGGTGTCGCTGTTCCTTCTCTCCTTCCTCCTGTGCTCCACTGCCCTGGGGATCCTCTGATCTTTCCTGCAGGCATCTTGTCTCCCCATCAGCCTTCTACTCCTCCTTCCTTTCTTCTTCTTTTTTTTTTTTTTGTGTGTGTTACTGGAGATTAAACCTAGAGGCATTCTACCTCTGAGCTATACCCCGCCATTTAAATTTTTTAAAGATTTTAATTCTAATTTTTGTTTGCCCAGGGACATTTTTCTCCGAGCTACACCCCCAGCCGTATTTTTCTTTTGAAACAAGGTCTCACTAGATTGATGAGAGTCTCACTACTTGCTGAGGCTGTCCTCAAACCTGTGATCCTCCTGTCTCAGCCTCCCAAGAAGTGTGTGCCACCACATTCGGCTGCTTTTTACTTTTTTGTTTTGAAACAAGGTCTCATTAGTTTGCTGAGAGTCTCACTAAATTGCTGAGGCTGTCTTCGAACCTGCGATCCTCTTGTCTCAGCCTCCTGAGTACTGGGATTACAAGCATGGGCCACCACGTCCGGCTCCTGCTCATTCTTTAAGGTCAGGGATAAATGCGATTTGTCTAAGGAGCTTTTCCCTGGCTTATTGAAGCATGAAAACCTCTCCCTCTCCAACCTCCCAGCCCATTACAAGTCAGCTTCAGTTCCATAGGACTCAGCCTTGTTTCACAGATAAGACAGGAAGGACTTCCAGAAAGTTAAAAAAAAAAAAAAAAAAGAGACTCTAAATGTACTTCCATGAAAGGAGGGAGCATTTAGAGTTCTCTGGAAGTTTTAAAGAATGAGCTATGTCCTTCAGGAAATCTTTCCATGAGGTCTTGTCTGGACATCAGTCAATGAGCTGCTGACCGGCCAGAGGGTCTAGGTAATGAGAATTCTAGTAAATTCCTGGAGTCAGTTCTAATATCTTGGGCTTGCGCTTGCATGAAGATGAGGGGATGGATAGGAAAGCAGAATCCTAGCAGATGAGCAGACGTTCCCCCAGGAGATTCGGGCGCTCTCCTCACTCTCCTGAAGGAAATAGCAGACCGGAGAGCTCCTAGCGAGGGGCTCGCTGGGCTCACTGGTTTCTCAGAACCAGGTGAGTTGTCTTTCCTCTTTCCACAGTGGTTTGGGTCTTGGGATCTCTGTCCAGTTCATTTCCTGATTCTCTGTGGGAACCTTTGAGTACATCAGTTACTGTTAGAAAACTGTGAAAAGAGGAAGTTATTGAATCGCCAGCACTTTTCGCATGTTGTATGTTTAACTTCCACATCAATCCATAAGGTAGATAATCTTTTCTTCATTTTTTTCTAAGTGTCAGAATACAGTATTATAGAGGTTTAGTGACAGGTCCAGGATTCCTCAATAAGTGTTGAAACTCATATTGAGCATTCACACTCTGTCTTGAACTACTCAACACCGTCTTCCCCTACCCTGTTCCTTGTTAAATGTTCTTAATTTTTTTTTTTACAGTCCTGGGGATTGAACCCAGGGATGTTCTACCCCTGAGCTCTTATTTATTTATTTATTTTGGTGGTACTGGGGATGGAACTCAGAGACATTCTACCTTCGAGCTATACCCTCAGCCCGATTTTATTTCTTATTTGGAAACAAGGTCTCAGTAGGTTGATGAAAGTCTCACTACTTGCTGCGGCTGTCCTCAAACCTGTGATCCTCCTGTCTCGGCCTCCCACGCACTGGGATTACAAGTGTGCACCACCACACCCAGCCTTTATTTCTATTTTGAAACAGGTTCTCGCTAAGTTGCTGAGGCTGTCCTCAAACCTGTGATCCTCCTGTCTCTGCCTCTCAAGTATTGGGATTATAGACGTGTGCCACTATGCCCGGCTCTAAAGAATGTTTTTATGCAGGCAGAGTGAAAAATTGTGGAGTAGATCCAGGGAGACTATAAAGATCCCTTGGTTGGTTCCCAAAGAACACAATTGCCACTTAATGAATCTCATTCTCCTTTCTCCTTGAAAACTTCGTGCCGAATCTATATTCTGCTCCATTCCAAGGCTTTGTCTCAAAAGGAATTTGCATGATGCAAATTTTGATGCACCTAAGGGTTAGCTATATACTTAGAATGGCGATTGCCCTCACTCTTCGTTCATGACATCTGGGGAAAAGAAAAATCTTTGCTAATTAGGTACCTCTATAATACGGAAACATAATGATTTCTATCATGCAATCAAGTAAGAGCATTTGTTTCACTATAAACTGCGATTCTTCTTTGTTAGGTGAGAGCAAGAATTATTTTTATTTCCAGATCAATAGTTGGTGTGCTGAGTTAATGGGAGTGAAATTTTAATATGGTACAAAATAGCAAATTAGGCTACGTGGGCTAGGGAGCATCTTTTAGTCAGACCAATGGCCATAGCCGGGTTGGAGGAATCTCAGCAGGTCGCGGCCCTGGACCTTTCTGAATAGTAGAGATCAGGCCTCCTGAAAAATCACAACGAGGCACTGGATACATGCTTTCACCTCTTAGGCCCAGCTCGTAAAATCGGTGTGGTTCTGAAATGTGTTTTCTCAAGGGGTCTAATGCATGTTTGCTTTCTGCTGGGAGGGCTGAGCCAATAATGATTACAATCAATAAGAAGGTCTTTCATCAGTAGAGTTTTATGATCGTGGCTTTAAGAGTCCCCAGATATGAGATGAACTCAGTTAAGTTTTATTGGTAATTTACTAGATACAGTTCATGAAATCTACTCAGAGAAGTTCAGAATTCATTTTCATCTGCAGCCATTGAAAGCCTCCAAAGATTATAGAAGACCAAACCCACTTCCACCCCGACCAACTCCCGAGGATGCTAGACCACACAGTCAGCTCCTCATGGCCTGGGCCTCAGCTCTCCCAGGGATACTGGCAGACGGAGATGTTTAACCCAGCTCCATTCCCCTTCTTTACCTGTCTTCTCTCTTTTTTTTCTGGTACTGGGGATTGAACCCAGGGGCATTCCTCCTCTGAGCTACACTCCCAGTCCTATTTTTTATTCTTTATTTTGAAACAGGGTCTCACTAAGTTGTGGAGGGCCTCACTAAGTAGCTGAGGCTGACCATGAACCTGGATTCTCCTGTCTCAGCCTCCCAAGTCCTGGGATTACAAGCGTGCACCACCACGCCCGGCTCTTCCCTCTAAAACCTACACACAACGGCCCATCTATTAAAGGATTAGTCCCCTGCTTGGGGCTACTTGTAGGTGGGTCTGATGGGAGGTTTTAGGTAAAAGGGGTATACCCTTAAAGGGGATTGTGGGATGCCAGTCCCTTCTTCCATCTTTCGATTCCTGGCCATGAGGTGAATGGGTTTCCTCTGCCACACTCTCCCACCAGGACGTGCTGACTCGCCACAGATCCAAAAACAATGGAGCCAACCAATCATGAACTGAAACCTCCCAAACTGTGAGCCCAAGTAAACCTTTTCTCTTTTTATTATCTCAGGGATTTTGTTACAGTAATGGAAAGCACATGTGCGCATACACACACACACACACACACACACACACACACACACTGGTTGCCCCTTGTAAACAGGAGATACTCCAGAAGAGGACTAAATTCTAGCCTTCATAGAGCTTTAAAAGAATCATAAAGTCAGGAGTGGTGGCACATGCCGGTAATCTTAGTACTTGGGAGGCTAAGAGAGGAGGATCACAGATTTCAGACCAGCCTCAGCAACTTAGTGAGACACTGTTTCAACATGAAAAAAACAGAAAGAACTGGGGGTGTAGCTCAGCGGTAGAACACCCCTGAGTTCAATCCCCAGTATAAATAAATAAATAAACATTCCTAAAATATTTTTGTTATATTTTTGCTTTAGATCTGTAATTTCACTTATTTTTTTATCATCATTCTTCTATACCCAGTCTTCCTGTCTCTGACTAGTCAATATAATATGTATTCTCTACTCCAACAATGTAAAAAGTCCTATCTTTTATGCCTTTCTACATAGCTTACTTCCTACCCTAATATTTTCCTACTCTGGTTCTGAGATAATTATTTCAAGCTGTTTTGGGCCGAGTGTTCTTTGTCTTTTACAGAGGAGAAGATGGCGGCTCAGTAAAATTCAGTGACTTCCCAAGGTCACACCACTAGTGCCTGGTGGGTGTTGGATGGAACTCAGGGTTTATGGGACTTGGAGGAACATCGTCTTGCCGATGCCACTCGGCTTCCAGGGAGAACTAGGAAATGGAACACTTGCTGACGTCACCGCGGCTGGCTTAGTGAGTAGCAAGGTGTTCCATACCTCACTTGCTCCAATTGAGCGTAGACATGCTTTATAAGTGCAAAATTCAAAAGTTATATCAAAGTATACGTGGCTATCACTAAGATGTGTGATTATCATTTGTTTAAAGGTTAACAAAACCATCTAAGAAGACCCAAGTATCTCCTAATAACCCTGCAGACCTTCCAGAAATTTCTATATACTCACTTTGGGTTGATGGGTCAGGCCTCT
>PVLC010005507.1:13007-69871 GCA_004027655.1 Graphiurus murinus
GGATTGAACTCAGGGGCATTCTACCTCCGAGCTATACCCCCAGCACTATTTTTTTTTTTTTTTTTTTGCAGTACTGGGGATTGAACTCAGAGGCATTCTACCTTCGAGCTATACCCCCAGCCCTATCTTTTATTCTTTATTTTGAAACCGAGTCTCACTAAGTTGCGGAGTGCCTCACTAGGTAGCTGAGGCTGGCCGCGAACCCGGATCCTCTGGTCTCAGCCTCCCGAATGCTGGGATTACAAGCATGCGCCACCACGCCCGGCTCACAAAAAATGTTTTAATTCTAGCCGGGCATGGTGGTGCATGCTTGTAATCCCAGTACTTGGGAGGCTGAGACAGGAGGATCACAGGTTCAAAGCCAGCCAGTCTTGCTAAATTACTGAGGCTTGCTGAGGCTGGCCTTGATCCTGTGATCCTCCTGTCTCAATCTCTCAAGTACTGGGATTACAGGTGTGTACCTGGCTTAAAAAAAAGTTATTTTTGATGTTTAAAAAACTCAAAAAGAGCTGGGCGTGGTGGTGCGCTTGTAATCCCGGTACTTGGGGACATTATTAAGATTTTGTCAGCCAAGTGTGGTGACGAATACTTGTAATCCCAATACTCAGGAGTATCCCAGGTTCGAGGACAGCCTCAGCAAGTAGTGAAACTCTCATCAACCTAGTGAGACCTTGTTTCAAAGTAAAAATAAAATAAGGCTGGGGTATTGCTCAGAGGTAGAATGCCTCAGAGTTCAATTCCCAGTATCACACACACACACAGTGACTTTGTCTACATAATAACTGGAATTGTCTGATCCGTGGCCAGACACATTACCCATTGCAACACCGGTCCTCTTAGAATAACTTTAATTTACCATCTCATACTGTGTTGTCCAGCCATAGCATGGCGTATTTAAACCATTTGGTCTTTTGGACATCCATGTCCTCCCCTATTATTGCTGTTATTAATAACACTTGCGACTGTTTCCGTTGAGAACATTTGTAGGGGCAGAATTTGCTGGGTCATTTCTTTTTTCTCATATGCCCACTGCCATGACTGGAGCACTTGTGT
Organism: Graphiurus murinus; assembly: GCA_004027655.1. NCBI lineage: Eukaryota > Metazoa > Chordata > Mammalia > Rodentia > Gliridae > Graphiurus > Graphiurus murinus. The sequence goes on from PVLC010005507.1 coordinate 14,061, forward strand.
CCCCTCCAAAACTCATGTTGAAACTTAATCCCAAACACAACAGTATTAAGAGTCGGGGCCCTTCGGGGTAATTACATCCCCAGGGGGAGGCACTGCTGCATAGGATTAGCCATTTATGAAGGTGCTAGAGGGCCCCCCTTTTTTTGAATTGCTGGAGTTTGAACCCAGGTGCATTCTACCTCTGAACTACATCCCCAGACCTATTTTATTTTGAAACAGGGTCTCACTAAGCTGCAGAGGGTCTTGCTAAGTTACTGAGGCTGGCCTTGAACCTGTGGACGTCCTGTCTCAGCCTCTCATGTACTGGGATTACAAGCATATGCCACTGCACCCAGCAACCAGGCCCTTTTTGCTCTCCTATCTCTTCTGCCCTGTGGGAACACAGTGTTCCCCTCTCTGTCTCTCTCTGTCTCTCTCTCTCTCTCTCTCTCTCTCTCTCACACACACACACACACACACACACACACACACACGGAAGCAGTGTAAAAAGAGGCTTCTGGGAAACAGAGAGGATCCTTCCTCATCAAACACCAACCAGCCAGCATCTCGATCTTGGACTTGCCAGCTTCCAGAACTGTGAGATATAAGTTGCTGCTAAACTTCATAAATTCCCCAGTCTCAGGTATTTTGTTATAGAGACAAGAATAGACTTGGACGCCCACTTTGAAGGCTTAAAGTCGAGGAAGGTGTTGTTAGAAGCACCACCATGGAGACCTGATGGGGAACAGGAAGAAATACGATGCTAATGCAGGAGCACAGGTCTGGGTTGGGTAGTGAGGATCGTGGAAACTGTAGCCTAGTAAATCCAGGTGAAGCCATGACAGGTCAGGATGCAGCAGAATTACATAACGATGGATGCCTGTATCCATTATCCCAAATCCAAAATTTATTCTTGGCTTTGACTCTTTTACCCAAGCTCTTTGCTTGGGTTCTGTTCCTATGCTCAACCTTCTTGCTGTGTTTGAAGTTTCTGTTTCACCTCTGCTTCAGCTGCCATGTAATTTGTGCAGGTTTGACAGCATGCCCGCTCAGGGACCCGATCCACTGGAGTTTGTGAGTTGTGCAGTGTATAACTTGCACAGCTCTTTGTAAAGGCTCGTTCCCGACAGTCTCCCTTGTGATCCTCTTCTATCACTTATGCGAGTCCTTGCTTATCAGTCTTTTGTCCAGAGCCTGGATTAGCAGTTCATGTAGATCCCAAATCAATTGAGAAGGTTGATTCTGGTAAGAAAATTGAAGGAATTTATATTCTGGATAGCAGTTTGGGCAAAACAGTTGCTTTAAACCCAAACTATTTAATTTTTTTTTTTTTTTTTTTTTTTTGGTTTGGATGCATTTGGCATGGGAGTCAGCTGGAATCAAAAGCATTAAATATGACTGATCTTGGAACACACTGAAGTTTTTTAAAATTTATTTTATAATTTTTTATTTTTTGAAGTTTTAAAAAAAAGACCCAACTACCAGGTGTGCAGTTCAACCATCCCAAATACTAAAACTTTATGTTCATTCATAGTATTTTCCTCTTAGCGTACTAGTAAAGCAGCAGGGACTTACCAAAGAGTAAAGTTGTCACTCACCTGCAGAAGAGGAGACATCTGCACGTCTACACGGCCTCTCTCTTCAGGATAAATTCCTCCCCAGCCAACACGATTAGACACAGGCCTGCAGAGTCTCCAGTGGGGCAATGAGTTGCAGGATGGCAAAAGTGAACAGGAAATCTTCTTGGTTCAAGTTTGTTGTTTTGTTTTTTCTTTGTGGAGCGATGCACATGCCAGTGACAAAGGAGAGGAAAAAAGTGGAAAGTGGGACAGGGGCATGGAGGAAAAGACTGGGTTGGGGCTTTCCTGCTTAATGTCATCCAAACAGATCCCGAGCGGCATGCTGGAATCCTCTGCTGAGGGGCAGCAGGCTGCAGGGCGCATGCCTGGATGTCGCTTCTCATGTCATCATGATGCTCATAAGCAAAATGTATTTGTTAGAAACAAGTATTGTTTGTGAAGTGGATGACATCAGAAGAGTCACTTCTGAACTCTCACTACCCACTGTTACTTTTCATCTTTTCATACTAACACTTTTTTTTTTTTTTTGTGGTACTCCGAGCTACACCCTCAGCCCGATTTTTTTTTCTTTATTTTGAAACAAGGTTTCACTAAGTTGCAGAGGGCTTCACTAAGTAGCTGAGGCTGGCCAGGAATCCGAATCCTCCGGTCTTGGCCTCCCAAGTACTGGGATTACAAGCATGGGCCACCATGCCCGGCTCATACTAACACTTTTGAAAATATCAAAAGCCTTGTGGTGCTGGACATGATAGTACACACCTGGCATCCCAGAACTTGGGAGGCTGAGGCAGGAGGATGGCAAGTTCCAGGTCAGCCTCAGCAATTTAGCAAGACCCTCAGCAACCTAGTGAGACTCTGATTCAGAAACAAAAAATAAAAAGGCCTGAGAGTTTAGTTTGGAGGTAGAATGCTCTTGGGTTCAATCTCCAGTACCAAACAAACAAACAAACAAACAACAAAAAATAAAACAACAACAAAACCCAAAAGGTTGGAAACTGTCCTTGCTGTCAGTCTCTGAGACCCTTTCTTTTCTTTCTTTTTGTGGTACTAGGGATTGAACCCAGAGGCATTCTACCTTAGAGATATACCCCCAGCCCAATTTTATTTCTTATTTGAAAACAGTCTCGAAACCGAGCGTGGTGGTGCACGCTTGTAATCCCAGCATTCGGGAGGCTGAGACTGAAAGGCCTGACTTTCTTCCTCAGGCCACGGAAACGGCGCAACCCCAATCAGTCACGAAGCCAGCCTCTTGATGCAAAGGCAGGAGGTATTTTTATTCCAGTACTGGGACCCAAAATCCTCTCTCATGTAGGAGCAGAAGAAAATGGGCCCCGGACAAGGGGAGGGGAGGGGTTTTATGGGCAGAAACTGCAAACAGTGCTCTTTACAGTAAAGTAACTAATTTCAGGAACAGAACAGGATACAGCCAAAAGAATCAAGGTTAGCTTTGACACAAATCTGTTTGTTACGCATATCTTACAAGAACAGCAGGTTCAGAGGCTTAGGGGGGAGGGAGCAGACTTCCGGGAGTGTATGTCTGGTCCATTTAGAAATTTTTTTACTACAAGACCAGAGGATCCGGGTTCGCGGCCAGCCTCAGTTACCTAGTGAGGCACTCCGGAACTTAGCGAGACTTGGTTTTAAAATAAAGAATAAAAGCCGGGCTTGGTGGTGCACGCTTGTAATCCCAGCATTCGGGAGGCTGAGACTGGAGGATCTGGGTTCACGGCCAGCCTCAGCTACCTAGTGAGGCACCCCACAACTTAGTGAGACTTGGTTTCAAAATAAAGAATAAAAAATAGGGCTGGGGGTGTAGCTTGGAGGTAGAATGCCCCTGAGTTCAATCTCCAGTACCGAAAAAAAAAAAAAAGAAAACAGTCTCGATAGGTTGACAAGAGTCTCACTACTTGCCGAGTCTGTCCTTTAACCTGCAATCCTCCTGTCTCAGCCTCCCAAGTACTGGGATTACAGGTATGTGCCACCACACCTGACTCCAGAATACTTGATTTATGAAAAAAGTATTTCCCCCATATAGATCATATAGCCTTGGTATCCAAAGGACCTGGGGCCCAAGTAAAGGTATCTGTGACTTTTTTTTTGCAGTACTGGGGATTGAACGTCCAGGCATTCTATTGCTGAGCTATACCTCAGCCCTTTTTATTTTGAAACAGGGTCTTGCTAAATTTCCTAAACTGGCCTTGAATTTGCAATCCTCCTGCCTCAGCCTCTGAAGTAGCTACACCATATATGTGACTTTTCTTATACCTTGTATTCTAAAAGAGAGAGGAAGAGGAGGAGGAGAAGAAGAAGAAAAGTATTTTAAGCACTAGAGCATAGTTAAGTTTTTTTTGTTTGTTTGTTTTTGTGTGTGTGGTACTGGGGATTGAACTCAGGGGCATTCCACCTCTGAGTTCCACCCCCAGCTCTATTTTATTTTTTTTAATTTTGAAACAGAGTCTAAGTTGCAGATGGCCTTGCTAAGTTGCTGAGACTGGCTGCAAACCTGCAATCTTCCTGTCTCAGCCTCTCAAGTACTGGGGTTACAGGTACGTGCCACAACGCCTGGCTAGAACATAGTAAGTTCTTAAGAAAAGTTTCCTATATTTCTCTACATTCTCTGAATGACTTTAGGATTTTTCTCTTTATCACTGGATTTATGCAATTTGATTATGATATGCCTTTGGCATGAGTGTGTGTGTGTGTGTGTGTGTGTGTGTGTGTGTGTGTGTTGAGCTTCTTGGATCTGTGGACAAAAAACTTGGGATAACTTTTATCCATCATTTTTGGGAACATTTCTTCTGTCCCTTCTCATCTTCAAGGACTCCACTGTATCAGGCTTTTGGAAGGTGTCGCATAGTTCACTATCGCGCTTCTTAATTTTTCTTTCTTTCTTTTTTTTTAATCTGTCAGTGTTTCATTTTAAGTAGTTCCTATTGCTCTGTCTTCCAGATTGCTAATTCTTCTACAATATCTAGTCTGCTGTTAATCCCATTATATATATATATATATATATATATATATATATATATATATATATGTCCCATCCAATATGTATATATATGCATTATATACCTATATAATCTCAAGTTATATATTAATCTCAGATATACTATATATATAATTTCAGACATTGTAGTTTTCATCTCTAAAAATCTGAGTTAGAGCTTTTGTCTCATCATGTGATACATTGTGCTGTCTACTTTTATTTTATTTTTTATGTGCTTTTATTGGTGCATTATGGTCTCACAACAGAGGACTGAGATTAACCTTGGAATTTTCACACACGCACACACAGTATTTCCAATTATGAACCTCAGTCTCCCCCCTTCCCTTAGACCACTTCCCTGGCTCCACGGAGGTTTCTCCTCCATTATCTGGAGTCTCTCTTGTTGTGCTGTCCCTTTTTTTTTGGTACTGGGGGTTGAACTCAGGGTCATTCTACCTCCGAGCTATACCCCCAGCCCTATTTTTTATTCTTTATTTTGAAACAGGGTCTCACTAAGTTGCGGAGTGCCTCACTAGGTAGCTGAGGCTGGCCTCGAACCCGGATCCTCCGGTCTCAGCCTCCCGAATGCTGGGATTACAAGCGTGCGCCACCACGCCCGGCTGTGCTGTCCCCTTTTAAAAGCCTAATTTGAAATAAGTTTTTACAGAAGAATTGCAAAGACAGTAGAGTGTTCCCCTAGGTTCTGCACCCAGTTTACTTAAATGGTCATATATAATCATGGTATATCTATCAAAACTAAGAAATTAGCATTGGAATAGTTCTATAAATGTGTGTGTGTGTGTGTGTGTGTGTGTGTGTGTGTGTGTGTGTGTGTGTGTTACTGGGGATTGAACCGAGGAGGATTCTACCTCCAGGCTACATGCCTGCCCTTTTTATTTGTTTTTTGAAACAGGGTCTCACTAGGTTCCTGAGGTTGGCCTTAAACCTTTGATCCTCCTGTTTTAGGCTCCCAAGCACTGGGATGACAGGTGTGTCTCACCACACCTGGCTACAGTTCCATACTAAAGTGCAAACTTATTCGGATTTCTTGGTTTGTAGCTCTTAAAATATCTTCTATGTCCACTGGTCTCTAGTGCTTAGGCTCATCTCTAGTTTCCCAAACATACGGAATGCAGTCATAATAACTGTGTTTAGCATCCTTGTTTGCCAATTCTTTCAACTGTGTCAGTTTCAGTTGATCGATTTTTCTTCATTATGGGTTGTATTTCGCTGCGATGCCAGAGAGTATACATTTTATGTTCTTGGGTGCTAGATACTTTTATATTTCTACATCTGTTCTTAAGCTTTATTCCTGGATGTTGTTACATAATTTGAAGGCCAGGCATAGTGGCACACGCTTGTAATCCCAGTACTTGGGAGGCTGAGACTGGAGGATGACAAGCTCATATCCAGCCTCTGCAACTTTGCAAGGCTTTCAGCAACCTAGTGAGACCCTGTTTCCAAATAATAAAGTCGGGCTGGGGATATAGGTAGAATGCCTCTGGGTTCAATCTTCAGTACAAAAAAAAAAAAAAAAAAAAAAAAAAAAGGAGCAATATAATAACTTCAGGTCTTGTTTCTAATTTCTTTTTTTTGGGGGGGGGGTACTAGGGATTGAACCCAGAGGCCTTCTACCGCCAAGCTACACCCCTAGCCTGATTTTATTTCTTATTTGGAGACACAGCCTCACTAGGTTGCTGACAGCCTCACTAAGTTGCTGAGGCTGGCTTTGAAGCTGCGATTCTCCTGGCTTAGCCTCCATGTACTGAGATTTCAGGTGTGCACCACCATGCCAGGCCTTTCTAATCTTTCTAATGGTTTTTTTTTTTTTTTTTTTTTTTTTTCTTTTTAAGATAAGAGCTTTAGTCTGGACCAGAGCTTTGATCCCTCTCAGCACACAAGGTCACAAGGCTAAGGATGAGCTTTTCTACTCTGGTGGGGGAGGGGACGGGCTATCCCTGCCCGAGCGCTTTCTGAAGATTGTCCCCTCTAGTACCTGAAGGTGCTTCTTTTTCCAGCCCCGAGCATGTCCCAATGCACTAATCAGTACTTAGGGGAGGATTTTCGGGCGTCTCCTCCGCGAATCTGCAAAGTTCTCTGTGCAGTTTTTCTTCTCTGCTCCTCTGGCTGCCTGGGCGTCCCTGTATCCCCAGCTTCAGATCTTCTGTTTCTCTCTGGATTTCCCACAGCCTAGAAACTTTCTCCAGGGAGCAGACAGGGCTCATCTATTCCTTCCTGTGGTGGGAGTTCATTAAAATGTTTTCACTGAAAATTATTCTATTTCTTGAAAAGCTAGGTCAGGAGAGCATAGTTTCTTCTCCTCCTCCTCTTCTTCCTCCTCCTCTTCCTACTCCTCCTCCATCTTCCTCCTCTCCTCCTCTTCTTCTCCTCCTCCTCTTCCTCCTTCTTCTTCCTCTCCTCCTCCTCCTCTTCCTCCTCCTTCTTTTCTTCCTCCTCCTCCTCCTCCTTCCTGTTAGGGATTGAACCCAGGGACATTCTACCTCCAAGTTACACTTCTATCCTTTTTTATTTTGAAACAGGATCTTGCCAAGTTTCTGGGGCTGTCCTTGAACCTGAGATCCTCCTGTCTCAGCCTCCGGAGTTCTGAGATTACAGGCACGTGCCTCCACATCTGGCTGAGAACAGGAGCTTTGAGGGAAAGGGAATTGGAACTGTTTGACCATTTTGCCAAGATTCCTGGCTGTAATCCACCTCTGACCCTTTCCCCCTTCCCTGTGCCCTTATGCTGAAGATTCACAATCCCCAAAGCCCCATCTAGCTTGGACCACATGTTCTTGGCTTGGCTGGGGGACGCAAGGGCGCCTGGGTTGACAAAATCCCATCAACCCTGCTTACTGTGGTGGGAAAGTAAGACTCTGAAAGGAAACAGGGATGCTCTTTCGAAACAATGGAGATGGACGCTGTGCAACCAAAATAATCAGTGTCACCTGCTAGTAGCCATCTGTGAGGATGTTTATTGATTTTTTTTTTTTTTTTAGTCCTGAAATTTCATTGGCTTTGATACCAGGGACTTGTAGGTAGATGATCATTGATAGCTTTTTACTGTATGCTAATTTCTAATGACATGACCCTCAAATGACTGCTAATTCATCTTATACTTAGGAGGACTTATATGCATCTTCCTAGCTCCACACACTTGGCTCTCCTCTGAGCTTCTAAAAATGCTCACGTACAGAACATGATTTTGCACCAGGGTGGCTACAAGACAGGGCAAGCTTAGCGGCCAAGGGTCTGGGAATCAGGCCAGGTCGGTGGGTCAGGCAGGAACATGACAGGAGGGGAAGAGATTATGAACAGGGAGGTTCAGAAAGGATAATTGGGAAGATGTGTGTGTGTGTGTGTGTGTGTGTGTGTGTGTGTGTGTATGTGTGTTATTGCAACCAAGATGGTTCAATTAGGATCTAGGATTAGGTATCTCTGGTTGCAGGAAAGGCAGATGAACATACACATGCAGATGGAAACACACGGTACAACCCACGTGAGCCTAAAGAAATAAGTAGAGAACCAAGCAAGCCCCGGGAGCCACACCCAGCTCGGGATCCAGGACACGGGGACACACGAGCCCTGCTGGCTTGTGCACTTTGAGGTTGGGCAAAATGGCTCCCCAGTGGCTGGCAGTTACAGACCTGACCTCCTCTGGGCTCTTCCTTGTTCGAGCACCTGTGTTTTTCCATGTAGCTTAGCCGGTCATCCAACTTGTCCAAATGCTGGGACACCTGGATGTTATGGTGTTCTTTGTGAGATCTCATGGAAAATTGACATGATAAAATAGGTCATTTTGTGCTGCAGCAGACTTTGGTGCTTATACAGACATGCAGGAATATGTCAAAGATTCAAGAAGAATTTATGAAGGAAAAACTTAGTAAGAAAAGATCATGCGTTATTTTAGCCTTTTGTGCTGTGAAAATTTGAGAAAAGAAAAAAAAAAAAAAAAGAAATCACATTTCCGGGTTTCGTTGATTTAACTTGTAAGAGTAGGGTTCAGTACAAGTAGATATTGCGAATACCTGGAGTGGATGGCACATCCTTTTTTCTTTTTTGTGGTACTGGGGGTTGAGCCCAGGGGCCTTTTCTCTTTGAACTACACCCCTGTGCTATATATTTTTTGTTTTGTTTTGTTTTGTTTTGAAGCAAGGTCTTATTAGGTTGCTGAGAGTATCACTAAGTTGCTGAGGCTAGTCTTGAACCTGCGATCCTTCGGTCTCAGCCTCTCAAGTACTGGAATTACAGGCATGCTCTACCACACTCGGCACTTTTTTTTTTCCTTAAAAAATATTTTTTATTGAGTTAGGCGTGTGGTGCATTCTAATTATGTCACGAATAGGTAAAATGTCTCCACAACACCCTTCCTGCACTGCATATATCCGCATGCCACTCCAACCCCCTTTAAGAAAGACCTCATCGTGCAGCTGCGAGCAGTATGATTTCTTGGCAGCCTCTTGCTGTTGACAATTCAGGTCTGCTTCGGCGTCTGAACTGAGGAAGCTCTTCTCAAAGTGGCCCAGCCAATGATTGAGCTAGACACTGTTGGAGGGGGCCGGGTCACTTGTCCCTACCCTGGGACTCCTCCGAGGGGCCTTCTTAGCTGTGGCGCTCCCGAGGAGCTCTTTACCAAGGCCTGCAGCTCCTCCTGCCCGGGCCTCCCTGCCTCGCCTTCCTACTCGCGTCGCTCTCCAGGGGAACTTTAGGTCTCCGAACTGCATCTCACATCTGTTTCTGGCCCAACTGGTTAGAGTGTGCAGACGAGGGCGCAGCTTTTACAAGTCGTCGAGGCTGAGCTTTTACAAATCGACTCACAGCGAAAGGAGGATGCGCAGTTTCTAGTCTCCGCCCCTCCTGGACCAGGGGCCTGACCCCAGCATCTGGATTAGCTGGTCCTGTGCTGTACTTCTTATAAATGCAGTTGAAGATGAATTTTGTGTTTGACTTCTTTTGCATACTTTGAAATTCTTTTGTACAAAAGTTGTGGTGTAAGTTTGAAATTCCTTTATAGTTGTGGTGTAAGTTTTCAAGTAAATGCTTGTACTTTTTTTTTTTTTTTATCTTTCCACTCTGGCTTGCTCTCTCTCTCTCTCTTTCACACACACACACACACACACACACACACACACACACACACACACACGATGTAATAATGACAAAATGGCATAGGATACTCAGTATATGAAATGAGAGAAATTTAGCATGCGGCAGTTGTCTCTGCCTCTATTTGTCTCCTGCTCACCAGGTTTTTCTACTTTAACTCACACTAGGTCTGAGTCCCCAGGGAGAGACCTCCTTGGAAGAAGATAACCCAGGACAGCGACTGGTTTCAAACAACTAGTGAAGGATCATCGATAGCCACACCTGGGTAAGAAGATCTTTAACCAATTCCCCAGCTCTGCCCTAGAGAAATGGGGATCTTACTACATGTATTTTTTTTTTCAATTCCAAAGACATTTCTTCACTCATTAACTGCTTCATGGTTCAATAGCACCTACAAAAACTCCAATTTCTCAAGCTGCTTGAGAACATATATACATATATGTTTCTTTTTTTTTTTTTTTGTGGTACTAGGGATTGAACTCAGGGGCATTCTACCTCCGAGCTATACCCCCAGCCCAATTTTATATTCTTTATTTTGAAACTGGGTCTCACTAAGTTGCGGAGTGCCTCACTAGGTAGCTGAGGCTGGCCTCGAACCCGAATCCTCCGGTCTCAGCCTCCCAAATGCTGGGATTACAAGCGTGTGCCACCATGCCCGGCTCATATATGTTTCTTTTTGTTTGTTTGTTTTGTGGTACTGGGGGTGGAACACTGGGCATTCTACCTCTGAGCTACACCCCCAGCCCTATTTTTTATTCTTTATTTTGAAACAGGGTCTCACTAAGTTGTGAAGGGCCTCACTAAATAGCTGAGACTGGCTGCGAACCTGTGATCCTCCAGTCTCAGCCTCCCAAGTACTGGGATTACAGGTGTGCACCACAACACCTGGCTTCATATAGGTGTGATATGATATAAATATATATGTTTAAATAATTTCACTGCTTTGATTCATACTCTCCTACCCAATTTAGGAGTGTTTTTGAACAATAATAAAGGGAAACTTACCGGCATTTCTCTCACTTGAGTACAGGCACTGGTGTATCTTATACAAAGTCCTCAGGTGCTCAGTGTGGTGGTGCATGCCTGTAATCTCAGTACTTGGGAGGCTCAGACAGGAGGATTGAAGGTTCGAGGCCAGCCTCAGCAACTTAGCTGTCCCTGTTTCAAAATAAAAATAAAAATAAAAGCAGGGTGTGGTGGCACATGCTTGTAATTCTAGTACTTGGGAGGCTGAGACAGAGGATCACGGGTTCACGGCCAACCTCGGCTACTTAGTGAGGCCCTCTGCAACTTAGTGAGACCCTGTTTCAAAATAAGGAATAAAAAGTAGGGCTGGTGATGAGCACAGAGGTAGAATGCCCCTGGGTTCAATCCCTAGTACTGCAAAAAAATAAAAAAATATAAAAATAATAAATAATTAAATTAAATTAAAAGGGCTGGGAGTATAGCTCGGAAGTAGAGCGCTCCTGGATTCAACTTCAGTATGCCCCTTCCTAGTACCCCCCCCCCCAAAAAAAAAAGAAAGAGAAAAGTCCTCAGGTGAGAGGGCTTTTTTCCAGGTGATTTTTTCACGCAGCTTTATTGTTTGTGTGACTATTTGCAAATCATTTTGAAGAGAGAACTCCTGTACCTCCTGAAGGAGGAATCAAGAAGTCATCTTGCTTGAGATTGCTATGCTTTTGCAAAAGATTTTGTTTCAAATTCTTGAAACCAAGCCAGGTATGGTGGCACACACTTGTAATCCCAGTACTTAGGAGGCTGAGACAAGAGGATCGCAGGTTTGTGGCCAGCCCCAGCCACTTAAGCCCTCCGCAATTTGGTGAGACCCTGTTTAAAAATAAATAATACAAAATAGGGCTAGGGGTGGTGTAGCCAGGAGGTAGAATGCCCCTTGGTTCCATCTCCAAGACTGAAAAATAAAATCTTGAAACCAGAATATTGGTTCAGTATAGTTCGCTTTCTCTTCCTACCCCTGAAGCACTCACAAATAAAGAATACCAGCAGCAAGGTCCTTGTGCTCTCAAAAATCATTTTTTTTCTTAATGCAGAGATCTGTCAGTATCATCGATCAGATTGAAACATTTTATTGGCTTTCTTGGCAAATCAAATGCTGCACTGTTCACTGAGTAAGTGTTTAGTGCACTTGAATAGAATAAATGAACAAGTTGGTATAAAGGCTTTTGGTGTGTGTGTGTGTGTGTGTGTGTGTGTGTGTGTGTGTGTGTGTGTGTGTGATGTACTGAGGATTGAACCCAGGGATGTCCTACCTCTGAATTATAGCCCCAGCCCTTTTAATTAATTAATTTTTATTTTGAAACAGTGTCTTGATAAGTTACCATGGATTGACCTCCAACCTGTGATCCTCCTGTCTCAACCTTCCAAGTGTTGGGATTACAGGCATGCACCACCATGCCCAGATTTGTCTTTTTTTTTCCCCAGAACCAGGGGGGTAGTTTCCTAGTACCCAGGCTAAAAGCAGAAATCTCACCGTCTCATGGATTTTCACCAAGAGAGTCCCTCAGTGCTCCTTTCTTGCTTCTACCTTTTCTTTTTGTTCTGTCAAAGTCCCTCTCCTGGAGAGATATTGCTTGACAATTTGGCCCCATTAGCAAGCCCTCATGGATCACTGTTGATGATTGACAAAACATTCAAGAAAGAAGTTGTTCATGTTTTTTTTTTTTTTCAGTACTGGGGATTGAACCCAGGGGCATTCTACCTCCGAGCTACACCCCCAGCCCTATTTTTATTCTTCATTTTGAAACAGGGTCTCACTAAGTTGTGCAGTGCCTCACTAAGTAGCTGAGGCTGGCCGTGAACCTGGATCCTCTGGTCTCAGCCTCCCAAGTACTGGGATTACAAGCGTGTGCCACCACGCCCAGCTGTTGTTCATGTACAGATTAATACAGGTCTTCATGGAATTTTCAGAATATAGCTAAAATAGGGCTGGACCTCATGAAATCTGGAACTGGAGGGCATTTCTGGACCTCTGGTGGCCCCAGCAGCCCCAGGCCTGGGAGTGTACAGACCTCTCCCTGGAATTCCACTCAATCAGGGTGTCTGTTCTGTGTTCCTGATCGCAGCTAGCTCTACGTCCTTATTCTTTTCTTCTACTTTATCTTTTAAATGAATTCTGAGGTTTTGCTTTCTCATGGTTTTGGCTTAATCACAACTTCAGCTTGCCAAAACCTTCAGAGCCCTTGCTCTCTCTCCCTTTCATGGCTTTTCTTTATACATCTTTTGATGTTTCCACTTCTTCTAATTGCCTATATTTCTCCATGTTTCCCCAATAAACTCCCCAAGGAACTATCGCAGCTCATCTTCTGTATGAACAATGCGACTCTCCCCCAGTCTGCAAGTACCGCTGGGCCAAGGCCGGATGCTTCACTGGAGTGGACAGTTCTTTGGGTAACCATGATTTATGACAGCCTGGAATGGATGGATGAGTTGGGCCATCAGTAGGGTGGGATTGGTTCCATTTAGAAAGGCCAGGATATCATAATTGACCTCCTTTGTGTCACTACGATTGGTACACCTGGAGAAGCTATTCCCGAAGTGATTCCTGCTGATCAATAGTTTTTTTTTTTTTTTTTTTTTTTTTTTTTGTGGTACTGGGGATTGAACCGAGGGGCATTCTACCTTCGAGCTATACCCCTAGCCCTATTTTTTATTCTTTATTTTGAAACCGAGTCTCACTAAGTTGCGGAGGGTCTCACTAGGTTGCTGAGGCTGGCTGCGAACCCGGATCCTCCAGTCTCAGCCTCCCAAATGCTAGGATTACAAGCATGCGCCACCACGCACAGCTTGATCAATAGTTTTCCTAGATGCACTTTAAGGTATTAACTCACAGTAATCCAACCTATACAAATTTCCGACAGGTCTTCCAGGAGCCTCAATATGACAAATTGTATTTATTTATTTATTTATTTATTTATTTATTTATTTATTTATTTATTTATTGTGGTACTGGAGATTGAACTCAGGGGCATTCTATCCCCAAGCTACACCCTCAGCCCTTTTATATTTTTAATTTTGTAACAGGGTCTTGCTAAGTTGCTGAGGGTCTCACTAAATTGCCAAGGCTGGCCTTGAACCCGCGATCCTCCCAAGTACTGGGATTACAGATGTGCACCACGGTGCCTAGCTGGCAGCTTGTATTCTAAATGACAAAGTTGGGGTGGGGGGTGGGTCAGGTGCTGCCTGTCCCAAACCCTCTACACATTTCTATGAAACACCTCTTTCTACTAACACCTGCAATTCTTTGCCTGAAGGCTTCTTTCCTTTTTGGTGGGGGGCAGGCAGTAACGGGAGTATGCTCAGCTTGTTAACAGGCAAACCCAAAGAACAAGACAATTAATGCTCCCAAAGCAGTGCTCATCCACACAGGAACAGGGAGCTGGCAGATACAGTCCTCAGTTGCTTCTCAGGAAACGCAGCCATGTTCCACAGTGCTTCCCAGAGTTCCCCAGCAGGGCGGAGCTCTAGTTCGATAAAGCGCCAGATAGCGGCCTCCTGCCCGGACCTTCCTGCCTCACTCCTCCATTCCTCTCTTGGTGCTTCCTGGGTGTATCCATCAGCATGCTTGCGGCTCTAGTGTAAAGACTGACCATGAAACCTAGAGGAAAGGAGATTCGTTTTCTAGCTCGGGACCTAGGCTCGCAGGGCATGACGGCAGGGAGCAGAGAGAGGGAGAGCACATGGGCTGCGCTCCTCACATCATGGAGGGCAGAGGCAAGAGAGGAGCAGGGGGAGGAGGAGCCATATAGAATCCCAAGGCTGCACCCCAGGACCACCTCTTCAGCCCACTCTACTGGCCTGGGTCTCCACCCAGATAAATCCATGACAGTGGATTTCTCCACTTCTGGAATTGCAACCCTCGTGACTCAATTATATCAATGCTGAATATTAATAAATGAGCTTTTTAGGGGACATTTTATAGCTAACTAAAACACCAGGCCGCCTCCTAAGTAAACTGCTTGCATTTATTCTTTGATTCAAGTCCTATTTCTAGGGAACCCAAACCAAGACCTTCTATTAATATCTACTAAGCCCACAGAAATGCTGATCGAGGGTACACAGGAGCTAGAGAAAATGTCCTTTATCGCAAAATAATTGAATTTCCTGAGATTTGCCAATAGCAAAATGCACAGTTCAAACATCCTTGATTCCAGGTATACTTGATTGGTAGTGTTAGGACATCTATGAGGATATTTGGATCTTACATGTAGAAATACCCCCCCCCCCTTTTTTTACAGTACTGGGGATGGAACCCAGGGACATTCTGCTTCTAAGCTACACCCCTAGCCCTATTTTATTCTTTATTTTGAAACAGGGTCTCACTAAGCTGCGGAGGGCCTCACTAAGTTGCTAAGGCTGGCCGCAAACCTGTGATCCTCCTGTCTCAGCCTCCCAAGTCCAAGAAACACCCCATTTTACTTTGTCTTTTTGTTACACTCTCCCCATAAGATGATTTACATTGCATTCCTGTATATTGCTGCATTTTACAAGAAAGACATAGTACCATATGTGTTCTCAGTGCAACCATAAATCCTGATGGCATTTTTGAGCCTGGTTCATCTTAGCCTGGTTCAGCATTTTGGGGACTCTGTGAGCTTCCACAAACATGTTTGTGATGTTAACAGATGATACAGTTTGGCCTATCAGTATATGAATTTTCTCCATTGTAAGATTTGGAATTACAATGTTTTCCCGAGACTACATTCATTATCCAGAAACTTCAACTAAGAGGTTTCTAACTATATCATTATTCTGATCTCTGAATTTATAATCAGATGCTATTATTAAAATATTGAGATGAGCTTGGCATGGTGGCCCACGACTGTGATCCCAGTACTTGGGAAGCTGAGACAGGAAGATCATAGGTTTGAAGCCAGCCTCAGCAACTTAGCGAGCTTTCAGCAATTTACTGAAACCCTGTCTCCAAAATAAATATAATTAAAAAAAAAATAGGGCCGGGGGTATAGTTCAGAGATAGAATGCCTCTGGGTTCAATCTCTAGCCTGTTCCCCTTTCCCCATTGAGATGATTTTGTATTGGGTCCTTCAGATCTAAAAGGAAGAGGATTCTCATTTCAGAAAATAATATTTTGAAGGAAGTTGGAAATCTCACAAATATAATAGCATCCTATATAGCTTAGGTCATTTTGGATACATTCCGCTGGTTGTAGCATAACTTTAAATGCTCTTGAGTTAGACAGGCATAGAAGCACATGCTTGTGATCCTAGTACTTGGGAGGCTGAGATTGGAAGATCACAGGACAGCTTCAGCAATTTAGTGAGGTACTCAGCAGCTCAGCAACCTAGTGAGACCTTGTTTCCAAATAAGAAATGAAATCAGTTTGGGGATGTAACTCAGAGGTAGAATACCTCTCAGTTCAACTCCCAGTACTACACACACACACACACACACACACACACACACACACACACACACACAATGCCCTTGAGGCATGTATTCAACCTATTCAACTGGAAAATTTTTCCAGAAGGAGATGTTTGGCTGCAAGTAACAGAAAATCTATGCTGTCTGAACAATAAGAGCATTTAAGTTTTTTATATATCAAGAATCCTAGCCGGGTGTGGTGGCGCATGCTTGTAATCCCAGCATTCAGGAGGCTGAGACTGAAGGATCCGGGTTCGAGGCCAGCCTCAGCTACCCAGAGAGGCACTCCACAACTTAGTGAGACCCTGTTTCAAAATAAAGAATAAAAAAAAAAAATAGGGCTGGGGGTATAGCTTGGAGGTAGAACACCCCTGAGTTCAATCCCCAGTACCACACACACACACACACACACACAAAATCCTGAGGCCGGGCGGCTCCAGAGTCGGTGAATCCATCAACTGCTCACCAGTGCGTTAGCTTTGTACTAAGGCTGGCTTAGCCATGCCCTGTGTGTTTCAGATTCTTTTTTGGTACTAGGAATTGAATCTAGGGGCATTCTACGTCTGAGATATACCCCTAACCCTATTTTTTATTCTTTATTTTGAAACCGAGTCTCACTAAGTTGTGGAGTGCCTCACTGGGTAGCTGAGGCTGGCCGTGAATCCGGATCCTCCGGTCTCAGCCTTCCAAATGCTGGGATTATAAGCGTGCACCACTACACCCGGCTTAGATTCTTAACATGTGGTAGGAAGCGGAATAGATTTGGAGAGAGAAGACCTAAACTTGTTCCTCGATTCTGACAAAGACAGGTTTGACCTTAGGTAATGAGTCCGCTTTTTGGAGGCTTGGTCTTTATAATCAGTAAGATGGAGATAGGATCTACCTCAGAGTTTGTTGTGAGGATTAAATAAAATGTAGTGCAAGGGAGCCGGGCATGGTGGCGCACGCTTGTAATCCCAGCATTTGGGAGGCTGAGACTGGAGGATCCGGGTTCAAGGCCAGCCTCAGCTACCTAGTGAGGCCTTCTGCAACTTAGTGAGACCCTGTTTCAAAATAAAGAATAAAAAATAGGACTGGGGGTATAGCTCAGAAGTAGAATGGCCCTGAGTTCAATCCCCAGTACTGCAAAAAAAAAAAAAAAAAAAAAAAGTAGTGCAAGGGAAGGTGCTTTGTAAATTATCAAGTATCCCACACATGAGAGATGTTTTAATTAACTAATAATTTTAACTGATAAAAATTATCTGATGGTATACAGTGGTGTGTGTGTGTGTGTGTGTGTGTGTGTGTGTGTGCTTTTCAATACTGGGAACAGGATGTTTTGATATATGTACATTGGGGAATGGCTAAATCAAGCTAATTAACATATCCATTACCTCACATACTTGTGTGTGTGTGTGTGTGTGTGAACACTTAAAATCTACTCGCTTAGTAATTTTCTTTTTTTTTTTTTTTGTGGTTCTGGGGATTGAACTCAGGGGCATTCTACCTCCGAGCTACACCCCCAGCCCTATTTTTTGTTCTTTATTTTGAAACCGAATCTCACTAAGTTGCGGAGGGCCTCACTAGGTAGCTGATCCTCCGGTCTCAGCCTCCCAAATGCTGGGATTACAAGCGTGCGCCACCACACCCGGCTGCTTAGTAATTTTCTAGTACGCAATACTTATTAACTCTAGTTGCCATGTTGTAGACAGACGTTTTCAAAGAGGAACAATAATGTGCTATTTATACACATGAAATATCCACACCAACTCAGCCATCAACGCGCAGAGGCCCTAAGGGGAAACAGCTGGAAGGATTATAGCTAATGAACACGTTTTTCAGTGAAATAAAGCTGATTTATGAACAGCCCAAACAAACTTAGTCTCCAACTTTTTTTAAGTTAATAAGTTCAGGAGGGAGTCTAGGTGTACAAATGTATTACCTGTCCTTCCAACCTCTGGGATCACAGGTGACAAGGTGAACAGGTGTATGCTGAGCCGAGACTAATTAAGGAGCGGATTGACTTGTATTTTAGCAAGTACAAGCCGACCAAAAACCAAAGCGTTTCATGTCTACATGAAACAGCCTCGGGCCCCTCGTGATGGAGAGGTTCTCAGTTGGGTCCGGTACTGCATCAGAAAGCTTAGTCACCTGTGTGAGCCCTTTCTTACTCAAACCTGCACCAAAGTTTTATGCCTCCAAGTGGTCCACCAGAAAAACATTTCCCCCCCAATGAATAAGTTACTGTGCTCTTGCTTTCTCTCGCCACCCTCATCTTTTCAGAGCCCGAGTCATTCATCTGGCTGGGCTGTAGCTACACTCAAGTGCAGAGGACTCTGTTCACCTTGAGCTGGATAATTTGTACGTTATAATACGGATGCCATTAAAATATAACATTTGCCTGCTGAGAACAACATTATACTATTTATGAAACCATATAATTTCAATAACTAAACTCAGCAAGATTTTATTGCACTCTCCACCTGTAATCGCAGAAGTGCTGACTCATCATGGAACCTCGGGCTGCTCACCAGTGTGTGGCTCCTCTGAAAACCCCTGTTTTCATCATTTCTATGTAACCTTTTTTGGGGGGAGGAGGGGCCAAATAACTCCTTCTCAAAGGTTATAATTAATTAAAGGCTCAAATTAACACCAGAAAAACTTTCATGTTACAAAACTCTCAGTGCCTTCGTAGTTAGAAAGGGCTGTATTTTTAATACTGTGATGATAAATTAAAATTCATGAATGTCTTTAAAATTTTTATAGATATTTTAACAGTCCATTTCACTTTCTCTGAAGATATACTAAAAGAAGACTTCTTTGATGTACTAAAGTGAGTTCTTCCTTATTTCCTTAGCCCTTACTCTGGCTTATTTATTTTACTTTATGTTATATCACACACACACACACACACACACACACACACACACACACACACAGAGTTTTCTTTTAAATAGTTCATTTCATCCGAGTGCTTAAGTAATTTTGTGATTCTCTTAAGGGCCTTTGAGATATAGTCAAATGAGTATTTATGCTTCTTTCTTTCTTTATTTATTATTTTGGTACTGGGGATTGAACCTACAGGCATTCTACCTCTAAGCTACACCGTCAACCCTATTTTATTATTTTGAAACAGAGTCTCATTAAGTTGCCGACGGTCTCACTCTGTTGCTGATGCTAATCTCGAGCCTGAGATCCTCTTGTCTCGGCCTCCCCAGGACTGGGATTTCAGGCGTGCGCCACCACGCCTGGTTCATGCTGCTGTACATCTTGATGGACCCCCAGAAAGGGAAGGGGAAGAAAGAGCTGCCACGTGGAGATGAGAAAGCCTTCTCCCCATCCCCTTTCGCCTTGGAACCATGATTGGCGTCATAGAGTTAAGGTGAGTTGAAGGTCTGAGGTGGCAGGTATCCTCCGACTGGGGCAAGAACGTGTGTGCAGCAATGTGAGGACAGAAAGAGTTAACGGTGCCTCCCGCCATTCTTATCTGTAGACGTATTACATCACTTACATTATTTTCCTAAGCTCGGAGCCTCAATCATGCCCTGAAGCTGTTCTCTCCACAGGTTAATGATGGATTATATAAAGAATGATTTCCTTTTCATTCCTGGCGCATTTGCCTTTTAATTTCATTTAGCAACCATTGTGTCTTACAGGACGAAATGGTGTGTAGACTTAAATGAACTCTCCAAAGATTGATAAAAATCGATGTCTGCTGGCTGCTCTTTGAACTATACTTCAACTTTATAAACGGAATTTGCTGTTTTCTTTTCAGAGGGAGGATCATAAAGGATATTTGATTATTTTGGTAAAGACAGGCTGCCCTTAGTAAAAGAGATGGTATGTTATGGAATGACATTTATAACCTAATGCTATTTAGATAAAGCGTGTGTGTGTGTTGGGGGGGGGGGTGGATAAAGCTCAGCAGGACCTCAATGAGGGAAGCAAGTTTAGAAAACCAGGAAATCTGATCAAATGTAAGCCACCATTTGCACTCGGTTGTGTGAGGCCTGCCTTAACCTGCCAAGCGGGTTCAGTCCCGGACAGCCGAGGAAGGCTGGGGAACCTATTTATTAATCATCTCCAGACAAATGCAGACCGCCTTCCAAGACAACACCCTCTCCTGGGTTCCACAGAATCTTTTTAGGTTTCGCTGTTAATAAGATTAAATGGGAGACAAGCAGTAAGGGCATTGGGAACAGAGTTCATTATGAGAACAAGTCCACATGCGGCTTCAGTCTCCCCCACCACTTAACTCGGCAGTCTGTGTACATATTCTTCTATTCAGATGTTTTTATTGCTCTTTGCTTAGGGGGGGATGTCCCTGCACCCTGTGGCAGGAGGACATCAGTCGCCTCTGCAGTGCTCTTTCTGTTGGGTGGGGCCACGGATCCCTCCCAACTTTGTAGTTCCCTGCTCCTTAGGGCTGGAGCCGGCCGCCGCTGGCGGGAACCCAATATTCTTGCACATAAAGGAGCCATCTGACAGCGCTGTATTTGCTGGGGCCTCTTCTGAGCCAATGGGAGTCGGCCCTTGGTGGAGGGGATGAGGAGAAGTTTATAATAGGATCAGTTTTGTTTGCAATTTGTTTCTAATAGATGCCAATAAGCCAGTTAACTAGGCTCCAGTTAATGGACATTTTATTACCCCCCCCCCCCCACATGACCTTTCTTTAGAAGCATTTGGGAGGCCTGAAAACACATATCTGCCGCCTGGTAGCCGGAGGGCCCGCTCTACTCTAGAAAACTTGTTCGCCAGCCCCGTGTGGCCCACCATGCCCCGATACTTTGATCATCCTGTCAAGTGGGAAATTTACAGCAACGTTCGGGCTTTTGTTCCATGTGTATCTCTCCAAATATAATATCTCCCTCAAGAAATCAATGATAAGCTGTTAAACTAAAGAGCATGGTAACATCCACAGAGCAGTAAATTAATGGTCTTTTGTGGATAGATGGTTACAGATTTCATCATAAAAAATGGATAAAAGATTACATATCACGCAGAGCGAAACTTTTAATAACTCAACATGACTTTTCTTAATGGGTTTTATTCATTTTAATCATTATAGTGTCAATGATGATTATAGTCTTATTAGATTGTAGTGATTGAGGGGCCTGTTTATGAGATATTGAAAGTCTCAGGCTGCTCAGAATAGCCCTGTGTGGGTTTGATGTGCAACTTCATCTGAAGGAAGCAGGGCTTGTCAGGAGAGTTTCAATTAATACTTTTACTAAATTGCTCCTGTCTTTAGTGACCTAGGTCACAGATGACTTAAGGATTCCACAACATCAGCTTTTCAAAACAGTCGAGTTGCAGTGGTGTAAATCAAAGGAGGCTGGGAGTGAGTGTGTGTGTTTAAATAAGGCAGGGCCAGGAAAGGCCTGGTCCTTCCTCCTTGCTTGGCAGTCAGGGGAGTCCGGAGCATCTACCCCAGGAAGGAGTTATTTTAATAAGTGGGTAAAACGTTGGCCACCAGAATCTGGAAGATTCTGGATGGTTCTCAGTTTTTCCCTCCATGTCTGGCCACAGGGCTTGAATAAAAGCCAGGACACCATTACTAACGAATAAGGTGTTATTCCAGAGAAATGCCCCAAACATAGTCATCCTAGGAAAAAATGATCATACAGGTACCCATGATGTTCCTAAATTTAAAATAATACTAATAACAATAAGCAAACAATCCTGCAAATGGATGCCTTCTGTGGGGCCAAGGTCATAAAACCATCCAGCTGATATCCTCTTGATTCAATATTGATTCTTCAGGATGTCTATTTCCATTACATGCAATTCTGTCACCTAAAAATTATTCCAAATGCTTCACTATAATGGAAGTCATCTATAACGGGCCTCCAAGAAAGCAGTGTGTCATATTGTCACAGCTGGAGGCCCAGGTTTGAATTTGGGCTACTTCCTTTTCCAGCAGTGTGGTTTTTTTGGCAGGCGACTTGATCTGTTCTGGCTTTCATTTCATTTATTAAAAAAAAAAAAAAAGGAATAATAATGATATATTTTGCCTATTTTTCTCATAGGATTATCAAGAAAATCAAATGAGTCGACATTTGTGCTTAAGGAACTATGATTTAAAGCCTGGCATGGTGCCACATGCCTGTCATCCAGTACTTGGGAGGCTGAGACTGGAGGATCACAGGTTAGAAGGGCAGCCTCAGCAATTTAGTGAGACCCTCGGTAACTTAGCAAGACCCTATTTATTTCAATCTAAAAAAGATAATTGGGCTGGGGGTGTAGTTCAGAGGTAGAATGCCCCTGGTTTCAATCCCCCGTGTAAAAAAGATGGAAAACAAACCCAATCTTTACCTCTTCACTAAGATCAAAGGTGTTTGAACAGGATTCAATATTAGATAGAAAATATCAAATTATTTGATGAAGACCTGGAACAGCCAGGTTCAATTTGAGTGTAAGTGACTCAGCACCAATCATCTGAAAAAAAAAAAAAGAATAATAAAACTCTAAAAGAATAGCCCTAGGAGAACTTCTCTTTGCTTTTCTGAAGGGGAGGAGATCTGGATATCTGAATTATTATTATTATTATTATTATTATTAGTAGTAGTAGTAGTAGTAGTAGTAGTAGTGGAGTATTTTTATACTCCAAGCTAATCCCCAGCCCTATTTTATTTTGAAACAGGATTTCCCTAGATTGATGAGGCTGTCCTCAAACCTGCGATCTTCTGACCTCAGCCTCCCAAGTACTAGGATTACAGGTGGGTGCTACTGCGCCCAGCTGGGATATTTGAATTAAAAAGGATAGTGCAAGCCGGGCATGGTGGCGCACGCTTGTAATCCCAGCATTCGGGAGGCTGAGACCAGAGGATCCGGGTTCGCGGCCAGCCTCAGCTACCTAGTGAAGCTCTCCGCAACTTAGTGAGACTCGGTTTCAAAATAAAGAATAAAAAATGGGGCTGGGGCTATAGCTCGGAGGTAGAATGCCCCTGAGTTCAATCCCCAGTACCGAAAAAAAAAAAAAAAAAAAAAAGGATAGTGCAGTGCGTGGTCTAGCCAGGTATGGCACACCTGGATCTCAGCTTTGAGGCCAGCCTCAGCAATCTGGGGAGATCCTGTTTCATATACTATTCTACTATTGCTACTAATAGTAATGGGGTTGGAGGTATAGCTTGGAGGTGGAATGCCCCTGGGTTCAACTTCCAGTACCATAAAATAAAAATTTAAAAAAAAAAAAAAAGAGTGGTCTGTCTGCATCTGTCAGAAGGGCAAGCTTCAGCCTCGGTTTAAATCTTAGTGGAAGGAGATAAACAGGGATGGCAGAAGCCCGGGAATTTAGAATGGAAGAAAGAGGAAGAGAAATGCGTGGGGGGAAAGTGTGGTAGAAACCCCACAAAATTAGAAGCTACCAAGAGTTGGCGAGGTGGGCGCTGGCATGCAGAGTGCGCATGCCCCTGTGCCTGTGCGGACAAGGAGGGCGGGGTAGGCGGACAGCCTGGCCCAGTCCAGCCCTCCACTGCCCTCCTGGCGGCTCGCAGCTGCCAGTCCTTCTCGGGATCCACCCACTTGCCAAGAGTGTGTCGCCGGAGTCGGTCCCATTTTATCTGCTTGAGGTAAATAAAGCCTATGTAAGTCCTTGGAGACACTCAAATTGCCTCAAAACTTAACTCCCATCCAGGCACGGTGGCACACATCTGTAATCCGTGTCCTTGGGAGGTTGAGACGGGAGGATCACAGGTTGGAGGCCAGCCTCAGCAATTTAGCGAGACCTTGTTTCAAAATAAAAAAATAAAATAGGGCTGAGGGTGTAGCTCAGAGGTAGAAGGCGCCCGGGACTATCATGTCCTTCCCGCTCTTTTCCAAACCTTGGTTAATAACATTCCCACCAACCCAGTTCACTCCCTCCCCTCTCCACCCACAGCCCACAGCCCCTCAGTCACCGAGCCCTGCCCACTGGAGATCCTTACACTGGAGGTTCAGCGGTCACCCTCCCAGACTGCCCGCCCACAGGCAGGATGGAGAGAGAGATGGTAGCGGGTTGTTGCTTTAAGTTACCAAGTCAGGGCAAAGTATAACATAGCTGGAGTTAGGGGAGCACTCTCTCTTTCCCACTTCCGCCACCTTAAGGCACCTGCCTTAGTGAGACTTTGTTTCCAAATAAAAAATTAAAAAGACTGGGACGGTAGGTCAGAGGTAGAAAGCCCCTGGGTTGAGTCCCCAGTAACACACACACACACACACACACACACACACACACACACACACACACACACACCTAATTAAGGTCAGACTTTTGTCACAGTAGATTTCTCCTTCTGTAGTGAAGCTGCTAACAGATGACCAAGTGAATCCTGTGTCTACGATGAGACACACGGCTCCCTCAGAACGAAACAACAAAAAGTAAATGGTTTAAACAGCAAGCATTACCGCCAGGCATGGTGGCTGGCATGGCAGCCCACGTCTGTAATCCCAGTACTTGGGAGTCTGAGACAGGAGGATCACAGGTTCGAGGACAGCCTCAGCAAGTTGTGAGACTCTTGTTAATCTAGTGAGACCCCGTTTCAAAATAAAAATAAAATAGGGCTGAGAGTGAAGCTCAAAGGTAGAATGCCCCTGGGTTCAATCTTCAGTACCAAAACAAGCAAACAAAAACCTCCCAAAACAAGCATTATCAAGTGTTACTAGAAGGGTGTGTGTGTGTGTGTGTGTGTGTGTGTGTGTGTGTGTGTGTACTGGGGATTGAACCTAGGGGCCTTCTACCTCCGAGCTACACCCCCAGCCCTATTTTGTATTTTGGATCTCACTAAGTTTTGAGTACCTCACTAGGTAGCTAAGGCTGGCCACAAACCCTGATCCTCCATTCTCAGCCTCCAGAGTTCCAGAGTACTGGAATTACAAGCATGCACCACCACGCCTGGCTCCTTTTTATTTTTTTGTTTTGAAACAGTGTCTTGCTAGATTGCTGAGAGTCTCACTATGTTGCTGAGGCTGTCCTCAAACCTGCGGTCCTCCTGTCTCAGCCTCCCCAGTACTGGGATTAAAGGCATGCACCGCCACCACACCTGGCTGAGAAGGGCTTTTTGAAGGTTGGTTCAGATTATCATTTCACCCAAATTTATTTATTGTCCTTTTAGTTGAAATCAGTCCAGTTCCTTGCGTCTTTTTTCCAAGAGGGCAACACAAATGTCCTGTGCCTCATCTTTTTGCGCCAGCTGGTGCTGCCTAGTTTCCAATGGAGACATCTAGGTTTTAATTCGAGGTAATCCTCAGCTAGCACTAAAAGGGTCCAGAAAGCTTCTGATTTACATGTTTGGTGAGAAACCACCTTCCAATTCTTTCAGCCTTTTACACGTTCCATTTTTCAATTTTATATATGGGAATGTAAAATTTTAACCCTCTTATAAATTGCCTATTAATGCTTAATTTCTCACATCATTGTATTGTTCCTGGGTAACCACAATTGCTTCATGGCATAATAACAGAAGACACATTAACTATTGATAGACAGGGACACAAATAGATAGCAAAGGTAACAGACATGAAAAATAGTCTGTCGAGCGACATCAGCCTCAATGAGCGTGAATTTACCCTCATGCGCAGGAGCCTTGATGACTCTCATTGTGGATTCGTCCTCTGATTATGGCGTTTTCGCTGCAGACAAAATGACCTAAATGAACAGCAAGCTAATAAGTGAACGATCTATCATCTCTTTTATTCTTATTCCAAGCCAGGAGAATTGGCAGAAAGAGAACAGTAAATGGAGATTCCCGCTGGTTCTGTGTCACAGGACCCTTTTAAAACACTGAAGGCGCATTGAATTATTTAAGGGAATAGAAAGTGGGACTTTGCAGTTTTACTGAGGCGCAATGTCAAGTTCCTTCCCCACACCCCAACCGCACTCACCTCTAATCACAGCGTTTAGGTTGTTCAACACTGTCAGCATGAGAACAATTTCGCTTTCTGCGAAACATGGAATGACCGAGTCAGGAGTTAATAAAAAGGTCAAGAATGAAAGCAAATATAGAATCTGCAGCTTCAGAACTCAGAGAAGCGTTTTTGGTTAATCAGAGAGTCACACACAGATCCCTTTAAATAATCTCGGCAGCTTGACATTTTATTTTGAAACAGAGTCTTGCTAAATTTCTGAGCCTGTCCTCGAACCTGCGATCCTCTGATATTAGCCTCCCAAGTACTGGGATTGCAGGCCTTCACGCCCACACCCGGCTGAAGCCCTGCTCCTCTTCAGCTCTGCTTGCTTTCTTGCCCAAATGACGCCATCATTTCTCCCCTTTACTAGGGCTCGAAACCTTACTTCTTGCTCCTCGTCCACTTCCTAGAAGAGACGGATGCACCACGAAGCAGGTGCAGCTCGAGCCGTGGGGACTCCCTTGTGTGCAGGCCTTTCCCAGGGTCCTGGCCAGGAAGGGGGCGGGAAGAGGCTCTTAGGCAGTCACAGGGCCATGTTTTTTTTTTTTTTTTTGCGGTACTGGGGATGAAACCCAGGGGCATTCTACCTTCGAGCTACACCCCAGCCCTATTTTTTATTTTGAAACAGGGTCTCACTAAGTAGCTGAGGCTGGCTTTGAACCTGCGATCCTCCTGTCTCAGCCTCCCAAGTACTGGGATTACAAGCGTGCGCCACCACGCCCAGCTTGGGCCATGGGTTTTGTAAAATACAGAAGATGTTTTGGCCGATGTGTCTTTCTACTCCAACTCCTTGGATATGCTTTCCCTCTTGTCAAAGGCCAGTTTGGCTGGGCCTGGTGGTGCACACACCTGTAATCCCAGTACTTGGGAGGCCGAGACAGGAGGATCACAGGTTGGAGGCCAGCCTCAGCAATTTAGCAAGGTTCTCAGTAACTTACTGAGACCTTATTTAAAAAAAAAAAAAAAAAAAAGCCGGGCGTGGTGGCGCATGCTTGTAATCCCAGCATTCGGGAGGCTGAGACTAGAGGATCCGGATTCGCGGCCAGCCTCAGCTACCTCGTGAGGCACTCCGAAATTTAGTGAGACTCGGTTTCAAAATAAAGAATAAAAAATAAGGCTGGAAGTGTAGCTCGGAGGTAGAATGCCCCTGAGTTCAATCTCCAGTACCGCAAAAAGAAAAAAAAAATAAGGCTGGGGGTACAGCCCAGAGGTAGAACACCCCTGGGTTTAAATCCCAGCATGCCCCAGCCCCATGCCAGTTTGGAGATTGGGCTAAAGAGATGTTGAGTTTAGGTTACTTTATATTTGTGTCTGTCTGTCTGTCTCTCTCCCTCTCCTAGGGATTGAACCCAGGAGCACTCTACCTCTGAGCTACACCCCCATCCCTTTTTAGTTTTTGTTTTGAAACAGGGTCTCACTAGGTTGCTGAGGGCCTTGCTAAGTTACAGAGGCTGGCTTTGAACTTGCGATCCTCCTGTCTCAGCCTCCCAGCGTAGTCGTGTGTTTTGGAGGCACTTCTGTTCATATTTAGTTATTGCCGGTTGTCCCAACGTAGGGGACAGCTTCCCGCGTTCTCCTTCTGCCCACTGTGCTGACGTACCTGGGGCCACACCACAGAGAAGCAAGGCCAGCAAGGTGTCGAGCTGTGGGCGTGCAGGGCAGCAGCCCGGGAATGTTCTGCCTTCCTGTCCACCGGCATGTGCAGTTGTAAATAGAGCGGTCGCTTCTCACGGATACCTGGTCAGCATGCCAGTTCAGTCCTTTCGGGAGTGTACTCTACAATGTATCTTATATACCTGTGAATATATTGCACTTGTGTGTATGTGGGGGGGGTGTATTGGGGATTGAATCCAGGGGCATTCTACTTCTGAGCTACACTCCTAGCCCTCTTTCAGTTTTTTAAATTTTGGAATAGGTTCTTGCTAAGTTGCTGAGGCTGGTCTTGAACCTGTTATCTCGGCTTCCCAAGTATTGGGATTACAGGCATGTGCCATCATACCTGGTTATGAATATATTATACTTTTTTTTTTTTTTGGTGTGTGTGGTACTGGGGATTGAACCCAGGAGAAATCTACCTCCGAAGCTACACTCCCAGCCATTAAAAAAAAAAAAAAGTTGTTTTTTTTTTTTTAATTTGAAACAAGGTCTTGCTAAGTTGCTGAGGATCTTGCTAAATTGCTGAGGCTGGTCTTGAACCTACAATCCTCCTGTCTCAGCCTCCCAAGTACTGGGATTATAGGCATGTGCCACTATGCCTGGCTGCATTATAGTTTTAAAAAATTAGAATAATGAAAATAAAATTTACCAGCCTGTGTCTATCAGGGACAAACCTGTAGCAGGACTATAAATAGCAAGAATGTCTATCATGATTCACATATAAAAGAAACTCAATAGAAATGTTCCTTAATTTGAAAACAACCCTGAAAGTTTACATGACTTCACCAATAATGGGTGTACATGAAAGAAACTTCTCTAAACTATTAATATGAGAAAACAAAGCTTGCTCAACCATACCAGAGAAAAGATAAAATTACCTCTCTCTTCTCTCATTAGGAAATGACACCATAAAATATTTGTCATTTGAAGTAGCAATCAAAGAGTACAGCCAAAAGTGTGTGAAATCAAGAATTATAGAGGTTTGTCAGGCAGTTTATTAAAAACATGGGTCTTTTAGTGACATTAGTGGTATATGCCATGTTTCTCAATTTTGTAACATTTCTTTTTCTAAATAAATATTAATTTTGGCCTTCCTTCCTTCCTTCCTTTCTTCTTTCTTTTTGGAACTAAGGATTAAACTCAGAAATATTACCCTTTTATTCTTTATTTTTCGAAACAGGGCCTCGATAAATTGCTGAGGCTGGCCTCCGACCTGTGATCCTCCTGCCGCAGCCTCTCAAGTACTGGAACTGCCCTTCCTTCTCTCTGAGTCACATGGACACTCCTCTTTCATCATTACCATTGTCCCATTATATAGTTTGCATATTTCATGGAGCATCATAGACATTTTCCTTATTTCCGCATCACTAATAGTGCCCCCGGTGAGTGACAACATAATAGTTTATTGACACAGCTTGTTTAAAGATTTCTCAAGCCAGGCATGGTGGTGCACACTTGTAATCTCAGTTCTTGGGAGGCTGAGACAGGAGGATCACAGGTTTGAGGCCAGCCTCAGCTACTCAGTGAGGCCCTCTGCAACTTAGTGAGACCTTGTTTCAAAGTAAAGAATAAATTAAAAAAAAAAAATAATAGGGCTGGAGGTGTAGCTCAGAGGTAGAATGCCCCTGTGTTCAATCCCCAGTACCGCGAAAAAAAAAAAAAAAAAAAAAAAAGATTTCTCAAGGCCAGCTGTGGCATGGGCATGCTTGGTAATCTCAGCACCTGGGAGACTGAGACAGAATTCCAGACCAGCCTCAGCAATTTAGCAAGACTCTCAGCAACCTAAAGAGAACCTGTTTCATAAACAAAAATAAAAAGGGCTGGGGGTGTAGCTTGGTGGTAGAATGTTCCTGGGTTCAATCCCCAGTACAACAACAAATTTGCTAGAGTTAGACATTTTTTCTGTTCCAGTTTTCATTAGTGATTTTATTATTGTTGTTGCTAATTACTGTTAAAGTCAGCATTAGAAAGAACATCTTTGACATATAGATTTTTTTTTCCTCCATGGAATTATTTCCTTAGGATATAATTCTAGAAGTGGTATTACAGGATCAGATGCTTACCACCTTGTGACTTGTACGGGTCTGTGCTTTCCAAAGGTATTCAGAAGTTATATTGTCACTAATAGTATGCGATTGTACTAGTTTCACCTTGCAACATTGGTGCACTGGATAAAATTTCTTATTTTTTCTGATTTTGCTATCTAGCAGGTTCTTTCCTTGATTTTTAAAAAAAAATTTTTTTTGAGATTGAATGTCTTTTGATATTTGGGCCAAGGGAAATAAAGAAAAACAGATGAGTTTTGTGAATCAAGTTGTTTTAAAATCTTAAGATGGAGCCGGGCATGGTGGCGCACGCTTGTAATCCCAGCATTCGGGAGGCTGAGACTGGAGGATCCGGGTTCGCGGCCAGCCTCAACTACCTAGTGAGGCACTCCGCAACTTAGTGAGACTCGGTTTCAAAATAAAGAATAAAAAATAGGGCTGGGGGTGTAGCTTGGGGGTAGAACGCCCCTGAGTTCAATCCCCAGTACCGCAAAAAAAAAAAAAAAAAAAATCTTAAGATGGAGGAAGGATGCTTGAAAGGCTTATGAATTATTGGATACAAATTATAAAAATAATCTGAAACACAAATATGTGTACTTCTCCAAACCCACCAAACTTTGACCTGACAGGCAGTTTCGGTTGGCTGATTGGCTGAAGACTTGCAGATGCAAATATTCCCTCTATGCCAGATGTGTAATTGGACAGCCACTGCCTATTAAACAAGGCAGGAAATTAAAAGGGTCTAAGAGATAATTGATTCTCCAAATTAGTAACTCAATTGGTCAAAATTACAATACCTGTTGAAGTTACTTTAAATTACGCTCTAATAGTAATTAGAGGCCTTGACTCATGTTCTATGAAATATTTCCCTTTGCCGATGAAGTACTAAGGGACTGGTAATTTAGGCAAATGAATGATGATTGCCTGATCAAAGTCATTAAATTAATATAAAATGTAATGGTAGTAAATTCTCCAATAAAAGAAAATGGTTTAATATCTCTATAGGGAAGCAGCCAAAAAT
The DNA here is from genome assembly GCA_004027655.1 of Graphiurus murinus. NCBI lineage: Eukaryota > Metazoa > Chordata > Mammalia > Rodentia > Gliridae > Graphiurus > Graphiurus murinus. Next base: position 44,697 of record PVLC010005507.1, read on the forward strand.
ACCTTCTGCAAATATTTGGATACATTTTCATAAGGTCCCGGCCCATTCCATTTTGCAGATTAGCTTGATAGGTTCATATTGCCATCTTTTTTCTTTTACTGTGGCAATAAGTAATCGTGTCTGTTCCATGCCTTTGTCATACCTAATTGCCACTTTATTGTTCCCGAAGGGCAATTGGACGAAGACTTTTAAAATGCTGAATGTAAAATGACTAATGCGTATTAAAAGAAGGGACCCAGAGGTGGCCGAAAGCCTGGTGCTCTTTCCCACAGTTATAGTTTAAGGTAATGAACGATAGGTCTCATAATCACACATTGTTGAGGGAGTAACTCTGCTTTCTTGAGATCCAAACTTTAGAACCCCATATTCACTCCCATCACGAGATAGGCAGCATAGTCAGGTCTCTGGATACCATTAGCCGGGCTTTCTATGCAACAATGTTCGGAAATGCAGCTCCCCCAGTGCAGCTCAGGGCCCCAGTGCAGCTAAGGGTCCCAGTGCAGCTCTCCCTGGGCAGATTGTTCATTGGGAAATGCGGCCCTCTCAATGCAGCTCAGGGGCCACGAAAGAGGGTCCGAAATAGAAATAGTTGCTTCACATCCCAGGAATTCCACTTCGCATTCAGCACCGAGAGTGTGATATGATTCCTGGCATCCTAATCGTGGCTTCTGGCTGCTTTATACAAAAGAAGATTCTGGCCCAGTCTGTGCACCCCCAAGCAGAGATGTCTGGAGATCACTCATTTTTTTTTTTTTTTTCCACTAAAAAGGAAAATTGTTAAGTACCTAGTCGTTGCCAGACCAAGTTCTGCACCGGTAATGTTTTTACATAGACAAATAACTCTGATGCCCTGAACAAAAATTATGGTTAGAATTATTCCCAGCACTCTGGAACACGCGAACAGTGCCTGAAAGTGTGACCCTCGATTGTTGCAAAAGCCATGTAAAAATGAAGCATGAGCTGGGCGTGGTGGCGCACACCTGTAATCCCAGTACTTGGGAGGCTGAGACAGGAGGACGGCAGGTTTGAGGACAGCTGCAACAACTTAGTGAGACTCTCAGTAACCTAGCAAGACCCTGTTTCTAAACAACAAATTTAAAAAGGGGTGGGAGTGCAGCTTGGAGGTGGAATACCCCTGAGTATTCTGAGAAACACACACACACACATATACACACACACACACACACACACACACACACATACACACACAGTGATATTTGAATTTTTTTTTTTTTTTTTTTTTTTGCTGTACTGGGGATTGAACCCAGGGGCCTCCTACCTCTGAGCTACACCCCCAGCCCTATTTTTTATTCTTTATTTTGAAACAGGGTCTCACTAAGTTGCGGAGGGCCTCACTAGGTAGCTGAGGCTGGCCTTGAACCTGGATCCTCCAGTCTCAGCCTCCCAAGTACTGGGATTACAAGCATGCGCCACCACGCCTGGCTTTGAAATATTTTTTGACACAGTGGGTTTCTCCTGGATCCCAGGTAGGAGTGCCGAGCAAGGAGACGGTGCACTTCTAGTTTGGAATTGAGTTGGTGAGTCTGTGCCTTCCTCTTTGCATTTCAGAGGCCTGCCTCAAGTGAAACACAAAATCGTATTTTAAAGGGGTAAGCAGATGCTTTAAAAATGTTTTTTCAAAATAAATGTTCTGAATGTCAGTTTGGTTTCTGGGTTCAGTTGCCTCTACGTTACCCCGTTCAGAAGCAGCATTTCAAAGCTTCGGGAAGCCCCGTCTGGCGCCTGCCTAGACCTGGGCATTGAAGCCTTCAGCGAGGGCCAGGCCTGTGGGGATTGCCTCCGGCCTGGGAGACACAAGTGGGAGACGCCACGCAGGTTTCTAAGGTGCTGTTTGGTTTGGTTTTGTTTCCTTATACCCTATGTGGAAAAAATAATCTTAAAAGTGATATCACAGAATATTTCTGGAATTGCCTCAGTCTCTGGCTTTGAAGCTTCTTAAGTCAAGGTAGGCAAAGAGGTAACTGGAGACCAGCCATCCAGTGGCGTGGACCCAGGGGCATCGAGGTCTGGATTCTAGTCTTACGCCACAACTAGCCCACAGTGGGAGTGTAGGGCAGGCACCCAGCGTCTCTGGCTCCATTTCTCCAAGGAGGTGTTTATCATATAAACTCTCCGTGTTCTCTTGGGTTCTCTGCACCTACAACATTACAAAAAGTGCTGTCAGGTTTTCTAAATGTTACTGTATGCTATATGTTTTTACTGGGAAACAAACTGGCCTTTCTGCAACGATTATATTCTGGGCAAAGCTATGACTTAGGAAGGACAGCTGGCCATCCCCAGTTAGTAAATAAGGGTTTATGGTGACTCAGAAGCTCCGGGCAAGCCGGGCACCCAGCTAACTGGAGTCATGCGTCTGTCGCATTCGGTGTGTCCAGAGAGTCAAGCCAGATATAGACTTTTAAAGCATAGACATGCCTTAGTGGTTTTTTTTTTTAATTAAATAAAGTTTGGGAGAGAACTAGAAACACTGATCAAATCAATGAGCTCATAACCTCGTCGTGGTTCTGCTTTGCGTGCGTTTGACAGCGTGGAACATTCCTAAGCAGTATATTTAAGCCCCGACCTGGACTGGATTGTGTAATAGTCTGGCTCGTGTGACTTCTATGGTTTTTTAATTACCGCTTCACGCAGCACCTGCAGTGCAAGCTGGACGCTGCGGGCCTCGGAGCCCACCTCACGCCGGAAGGACCTGGGGAGCCGTCCCTGCCGGCCGCCGAGCCTGTCACGCTGGACAAAGCAGGTGGGTCGGCGACTGGGCATCGGCGCACCGGACTTTGGATAGAGGTGTCAGCTCAATGGCGGGAGCCAGCCACGCCAGCCGTGCGTGCGTCACGACGCTGCGGGCTCTGGAGACAGTCCACGTGTGGCTTGGGCTGTGCGAGGAAACACCCTCGTGCAGAGACCCATCTTCACAGAATTCCCTTGGGGAAGATGAAGTTTCTAAGGAAGTGGGAAGACTACTCCTTGAGGCTAGCGTAGTAGTACCTGCCTGGAATCCCAGTACTTGGGTGAGACAGGAGGATCTCGGGTTTGAGGTCAGCCTTACCAACTTACAGAGACCTTAGGCAACTTAGTGCGACCTTGTTTCAAAATAAAAAATAAAATGGGACTGGATGTGAGAGAGAAAGAAAGAGAGAACTCTTTTATCTCTCTGTGTGTGTGTATGTGTTGGCACTGAGGATCGAACCCAGGGGTGTTCTGCCTCTGAGCTACACACCCAGCTCTCTTTTATTTTATTTTGAAACAGAGTTTTACTCGGTCGATGAGCTTCTCACTACTTGCTGAAGCTGTGATCCTCCTGTCTCAGTCTTCCAAGTCTTGGGATTACTGGCATGAGCCACCACACCCGGCTCACCTTTTTTTTTTTGCGGTGCTGGGTATTGAACTCAGGGGCATTCTACCTCCGAGCTACACCCCCAGCCCTATTTTTTATTCTTTATTTTGAAACAGGGTCTCACTAAGTTGCAAAGTGCCTCACTAGGTAGCTGAGGCTGGCCTCGAACCCGGATCCTCCTGTCTCAGTCTCCCAAATGCTGGGATTACAAGCGTGCGCCACCACGCCCGGCTTCGGCTCACCTTTTTATCTCGAATATTAAACAGACACTTTGGCTAATTATTAAACTCTCTTCTTATAGACCGAGTTGGTGATGTGATGTTTTTCTCAAAAGGTATCCCTGAAACTCTATCTCATAAAAGAACTGGCCATAGAAGGAAGAGCAAACAAAATCTGTGAGAACAGAGGCTTAGCTTTTTAAAAGTTGGGGCACAGTTCACCTAACATCTAACTATTTTAAAGGGTCCAGCTCAGTGGCTCTTATTCCATTTGCAAGCTGTGCCACCAATAGCTTCAAAACTTTATTCCTGAGCCGGGCGTGGTGGCGCACGCTTGTAATCCCAGCATTTGGGAGGCTGAGACTGGAGGATCGGGGTTCGCAGCCAGCCTCAGCTACCTAGTGAGGCACTCCGCAACTTAGTGAGATCTGGTTTCAAAATATAGAATAAAAAATAGGGCTGGGGGTATAGCTCGGAGGTAGAATGCCCCTGAGTTTCATCCCCATTACCAAAAACAAACAAACAAACAAAAAACCAACTTTATTCCCACCCCTGAAGAACACTCCCAGCTGTCGAGTAACCCCGTTCACCTTCACCCCCTTTCTTGGGATTCCCCTCTTCTGGACATGTTTTACGTCTTGAGGGGCTACTTTGATTCCGAAGAACTTGGCTCCCAAAGGACATGAAGGGAAAGAGCACGTCTCTGTGTCCCCGCCATTATTAAATGTTGACCCGTCAGAGTCCCTGCTTCCTTCCCTGAAGTACAGCCACCTGCAGACCACAAGGGGCGGCCCAGCAGCTCCAAGGCAGCCGCCTGGCAGCCCAGCACGGGCGAAGAATGATGTCCATTTAGAGTTCCAGGAAAGCTGGAAGCAGGGCCAAACAAAATGGTTTGACTTGGAATCTGGCCACGGTCTTGGGCTAATTAATGGGGATCACGAACAAGGTGAGGAATGTCCTCTTGGCGGCCCGGAGTTATCAGTGCGGTCCGGGGCCTCGGTGGAAGGAAGAAGGCCCTGTGCTCCGGGCGGCACGTTGTGCCTGTTAAGTGCTGAAGTAAAACTGCACTCTCCGAAAGGGACATAGAGTCTTTCATTCACAGAGAGGCGGCTGCGTAAATGTGCGGGAACCTGGACGTGGGACTCTTTGATCTTAAATCTCAGGGGAAGTGGTTGGTCAGCAGGCTCTGGTGGAATGCCACTCTGAGGCATCCAGAAGCCAAAGGCGGGGAAGCGGGGAATCGCTACTTTTTTCTCCTCCTTATTTGGACAATTACCCACTCTTTTTTTTTCTGGTGCTGAGATTGGAGATTGAACTTAGTGGTATTATACCCCTAGCCTTATTTATTTATTTATTTATTTATTTATTTATTTATTTATTTATTTATTGAAACAGTGTCTCACTAAATTGATGAGACTGGCCTCAAACCCAAGATCCTACTGTCTCAGCCTCCCAAGTATTGGGATTATAGGCATGTGCCACCTCACCTGGCTAACAGTTACTAATTCTTACAGTTGAATTAAAACTACTTCTGGCCTAGGAGTATAGCTCAGTGGTAAGTGCTTGTCTAGCATGTGTGAGAACCTGGGCTACATTCCTAGCACCTGCAAAAAACAACAAACAAACAAACAAAAAACAAAAACAAAAGAAACCCCCCAAAACAAAAAAAAACATTGTAATCCCAGTAATCCCAGTACTTGGGAGGCTACAACAGGAGGATCACAGGTTCAAGGAAAGTCTCAGCAAGTAGTGAGACTCTCATGAACCTAGTGAGGCCCTGTGTCAAAATAAAAATAAAACAGAACTGGGAGGTGTAGCTGAGAGGTAGAATGTCCTTGGGTTCAAGCACCACACACACACACACACACACACACACACACACACACACACACACAGAAGGAAGAAAAAGTATTTCTATTCAGATGCAAAAAGAGATATTCATAGACCAACAAGAACCTCCATAGTCTTGTTTCTTTGTTAAGTAGTGTCACGCCTGTGAACTTCAGGATTGCTAGACGGGGAGGAAAGGGGAAAACAACAAAAAAGGGAAAATGGTCTTTCCCTCCTCCCTCCATCGTTATCCTTCAGTGAGAAAAAAAGTTTCCAAATGTTCGTCTGTGTTTCAGGATCATTTAAGCCATCAATCTTAATACGCTCACTGGTTTCCTTCTGATTCCAGAGCCTCATCATTTTCCTCTCTAGGATTAAGCTACAAAGTGCCTGGCATATGAGACTGCATGGATTTTATCCAAAACCTATAGTTTCTTAGGTGGGCTTTTTTATTTTTTTTAAACTCATCTAAAGTAAGATTGTACATAAAAATTTTAAAACTGCCAACGTGTGATTTTTAAATAGCAGCTTGCCTCTCACCCTAAACTTATGCCTCAGTAATGCAATAAAACGCAAGCTCTATTCTTTGCCATGTATCTTTTAAAATTTGGCAACGGGCTGGGTGTGGTGGCCTGTGCCTGTAATCCCAGTACTTGGAAGGCTGAGACAGGAGGATCGAAGGTTTGAGGTCAGGGTGCAGTAAGTTGGTGAGACCCTGTTTCTTCTTCTCCTCCTCCTCCTCCTCCTCCTCCTCCTCCTCCTCCTCCATCGTCATCGTCATCATCATCAATAGGATGAGGGGTATAGCTCAGAGATAGAATGCCCCTGGACTTAACCCCCAGTACCCCCCCCCCCACATGCACACATTTGATGACATGAGCACTCACTGAAGTTTGCTATCTCACACAGGGCATGAACACTTTAAGAGAAAAAGAGAAAGATGCAAGGGAATAGGAACATGGTCTGTTTTCCTATTCTTGAATTGGAGAAGACGCTATTTTACATTTCCTCAAAGTACAGAAGTCACTGGGACAGCTGGGATGCTGTAGGAGGAGAGGGAGAGAAGGTGTGGAGGAGGGAAAGGAGGAGGAGGAGGAAGAGGCTGTCTCTGGGGATTTCCTGGAGTGAGGCCCGGGCAGTAGGGGTATTTACTTGGACTGGTGACTGTCTCCCCCACGGGGACTCCCTCCAGGTACGGTTTTGCAGAAATGGACTTGTGCAGCTGACACAGGACCTGGCACTTAGAAGGCCCACATCTGGCTTAGGGTCCTGCTATCAGTATCTTGAGATTGGTTTATTTTATTTTATTTTTTTGCAGTACTGGGGATTGAACTCAGGGGCATTCTACCTCCGAGCTATACCCCCAGCCCTATTTTTTATTCTTTATTTTGAAACAGGGTCTCACTAAGTTGCACAATGCCTCACTAGGTAGCTGAGGCTGACTGTGAACCCAGATCCTCCGGTCTCAGCCTCCCAAATGCCGGGATTACAAGCGTGCGCCACCATGCCTGCCTTCTTGAGATTGTTTATAATCTTATTTTGGAACTTGTGTTTGGTATACAGATTCTGACAGGATCCTGAACTCGTGCATGGGGAGACACATGGTCCCTCGTTGTCCCTTACCACTTCATTTGCAGGAAGAGATCTTGATGCCTCCTGAGCATTATCTTCTTTTTTTTTTTCTTTTTTCTTTTTTTCCGGTACTGGGGATTGAACTCAGGGGCGTTCTACCTCCGAGCTATACTCCCAGCCCTATTTTTTTTTATTCTTGAAACCGAGTGTCACTAAGTTGCGGAGTGCCTCACTAGGTAGCTGAGGCTGGCCGCGAACCCGGATCCTCCGGTCTCAGCCTCCCGAATGCTGGGATTACAAGCGTGCGCCACCACGCCTGGCTGAACATAATCTTCTGATGGACTAGAATGCACGGGAATTTTAACACGACTCAGAGTGAGTACTGTCATCCCTCAGTATCCATGGATACTAGAATCTGAGGATGCTCAAGTCCCTTCTAAAACATGATGATGTATTTGCATATAATCTACACACATCCTTTTGTATACTTTAAATTATCTCTACTTATAATACCCAATATAATCTAAATGCCACATAAAAATTTATCATACTCTAAAGTTTAGAGGATCATGATAAGAAAAAAGAAGAACATCGGTATGTGTTCGGTAGAGACACAATTGTTTTTCCTCTGGTATTTTGGACCTGTGATTGGTTGAATTTGAGGATGTAGAATCCACGGGCACAAGGGGCTGACTGTACAAGGGAAGTGTGTTATTCCTAGGTCTAAACAAACCGGGGGACAGAAAGACCCTAAAGACCATGCTTTCTACTGGAAACTTGCTTTCTAGATTTTGCTTCGAAGGCAGAAAGAAGGTAGTGGAGTTCTAAGCCACACAAGTGCCCAAGGAGCCCTACGGCCTCCTTTCTTATTCATGTTACTTCCTTCTTGGAGCTACCAAGCTCCCAGAGGACGCTGAAGATGAAAATGTAAGAGGAAAGGGAAAGGGGGAAAAGGACGTTCCTTCAGAACCCCTTCACCTAGCAGCAAGCTCGTCAAGAAATGGAGGAAGAACAATTGAGTTGGTTTTGCCCAACGGTCTCGCTGTTCAGGGAAGAAAATGTATGCATATGCAATGAGGTAGGAAACACCAATTGTGTAATTTTGGTGATTCTGCATATGAGGAGTTAAATGTTCTTATATTTGTACTTAAAAGCTGACATTGCATATTATAAAAATGAGTAGCAAAATCCATGCTAATCATTTATATTTTTAATTTAGTATTAACATCATTAAGCAAATGTGAGTCCACCAGGGCAAGTAGAAAGACCGGGTAGAAAGGAAAAGACTTTATAACTCAGTACCTTTAATGACATTGCTCTCTGCTTCTCAAACAAGGGACCTACATTTCATTTTGCACTGGGCCCCCCAAATTACGTAGCTGGCCTTGGGGAAGATGTGCAGGGGTGGTGCTAGGGCCGGGGGTATAGCGGGAACTGTAAAGCTGATGAGGTACATTTTTAAAAATGACTCTGGAAGCTGGACATGGTGATGCATGCTTGTAATCCCTGTACTTGGGAGGCTGAGACAGGAGAATTGCAAGTTCAAGGATAGCCTCAACAAGTAGTGAGACTGTCATCAACCTAGAGAGATCTTGTTTCAAACAAAAAATAAAATAGGGTTGGGGGTGTAGCTCAAAGGTAGAATGCCCCTGAGTTCTATCCCCAGTCCTCCCTACGTATACGCACACGCGCGAGGGCACACACACACACACAGACTCTAGATTCCTTGATAAAAACTACAATCAGCTATTATTATAATTTTGGGTGTCATTAGTCATATCATGCATTTGTTTGCATATTTATAACCTGTGGTGTTTAGTAATATCAAAGCTATAATACTTTTTATAACTCTAAGTGGAAGCTGTTCCTACAACTTGATTTGAGTCTGTGCTTCTGTTAATTTATTGGTTTGTTCTATTGTTGCTTCACAAAGCCCAAACCTTGAAAAACAAGGCTGGGCAATTTAGCTCCATATCTGTTTTTGCACTTAAGAAATGGTTAGATGCCTCTCATTTATATTCTTTATTATTCATTTGACTTACAAAGTGTAGAGGCATAGAAATTGCTTGTCAGCTTTACTACCGAATGCGCCATCTCCTCTCACTTAGGATTTTTTTATAATCACTCACTTTCCTCCAAGGAAATTCCCTGGAGTGGGGGAGATCTTCAGTGGAGAAGGGTGCCGTGTGGACTCCAGCCCTTTAACCCAGATTATAGTCGGATGCCAAGTCAGGAAATGACATATCGGGGCAGGAATCAGTTGTGCTCCGTCCCAAGTCTATTTTAAAGCACTTTCCATTTTAAATATAGCAATAAAATATCAGCCTCGAAATGTCTGATAAGGATAAAAGCAATAGATCCAAATCCAATCTAAGTCTGACACTGCCAGGAACACGAATCCGCATTGGTAAGTCAGGGCTCATTTATGAGGCCATAAATGGGTGGGCCAGCTATAATTTGGGTATTAAACTTGTAAAATATATTGATGGTATGGAAGAGCTAAATAAATAATTTACTACAAGAAAATTGGAAATCTTTACACGGTACTTAATTGACCAGCGGTCTCGCAGATTCTCTGTGCTCCTCGCTTTGCATCCGTGTTTGCATCTGCTGGGTTTTTTCTCTTCCTGACTTGAGTCTGATTTCGCTCCACCGTGAATGATCACGTTGGTGCATTTCTGAAAACACACACAGTTTCCATTTTAAACTCTGCCAATTCATTACATGCTTTTGACAATTTCATTTCATTTTAGGGGGAAAAATAAACCCCACATGTCTGTTCAAGGATTCAGGGGTTTTCTTCCCAGCCCCCCCAAAACCTTCAAAGTATCACATCTCTGATTCCTATTCTAAACACAGATTAGGAGAGCTTCAATGAGGTGCTGTGTGTGTCTGTGCGTGGTGGTACTGGGGATTGAACCCAGGGTCATTCTAACTCTGAGCTATACCCTAGCCCTATTTTATTTTTTTTATTTAGAAACAGGGTCTCAATAATTTGCTGAGAGTCTTGCTGAGTTGCAGAAGCTGGCAATGAACCTGCAATCCTCCTGTCTCAGCCTCTCAAGTCCTGGGATTGCAGGCATGTGCCACCACCCACAGCATGCTGTCTTTTTAAATGAGGTTTGAGATAGTTATTCACATGTGACTAGCAGACATGGTGACATAATTTGCAGGGCCCTGTGCAAAATGAAAATGTGAACTACTTGTTGAAAAATTATTAAGAATTCTAAGACAGTGACAGCAGGGCATTAAATCAAGCACAGAAACCTTTTGAGCCCGGGGGCCCTGCATGAGGCTGCAAAGTCTCACATTCAGAGGCCAAATTTCATGGCTCTGCTCGTAAAGGTACAGAAGACATTTTCTATCACTATTTACTTGGTCTGTTTCTTACCTCTAAATAGTGATTTTTCACCCAAAGAGCACAGAACAGGATAAACCAAATTGTTTGGATGTTAAGAATCCTTTTAATTGGAGAGGCAGAGTGCATGAAGCTGCTCATTGGTTTTTGCTCAGGAGTTGGCCTTAGCTTCTAGAATCACACCTGGCTCCCTTGTGCTTTAAGCTCCGAATGGCCTTGGGCGAATCATGGAAGCCTCAAACTCCTAGTCTCAGCCTTGCCTTCCCTTCCCTTCCCTTCCTTTCCCTTCCCTTCCCTTTTTTAGTTTGAAACAGGATCTCGATAAATTGCAGGAGCCGCCGCCCCCCCCCACCAGAGTTGCCGAGGGTAGTCTAGAATTTGCAATCCTCCAGTTTCAGCCTCCCAGGTACTGGTGAAATGGGGGTATCTCCTCTTTTAGGGTTCTGGTCCAGTGGATTTCCTGAGATTACAGGCCTGTGCCACCATGCCTGGCTCATAGTTTCATTTTCTATAAAGTAGATACAATTCTAGTGACTATCTTATTGGGCTCCTGTAGGGATTAAATGTAATATTGAATGTAGGGTGTTCAGCATCATGCCTGGATCATAGTAATTGCTCAACAAATGCTACCAATTGCCATAATAATTATAGTTCCAGGGAGAAAGGTTAGTTGGGGACTAGGAATCCCCATGGATGTCTTAAGGTCAAGGATGTCTTACTGTGTCATGTTTTTTAGACACCACTAGAAATTTTAAATGTTTATTTTTTCCCAATATACTCTTTATTTGTATTCCAGAAAAAAATATTAGGTGAAACTTACATAGATTATTCATTCAAAGGTAACTACTATTAGCATTTCAATATATTTTCCTTGAATTTTCTTTTTCATATACATATAAATCTTTTTTTTTTTTTTTTGGTAGTACTGGGGCATGAACCCAGGAGCAGGGGCATTATACCTCTGAGTTACACCCCTAGCCAAATTTTATTTTTTGTTTTGAAATGGTCTTGCTAGGCTTCTGAGAGTCTTGCTAAATTGCTGAGGCTGTCTTCGAACCTGTGATCCTCTTGCCTCAGCCTCCCAAGTAGTGAGATAATAGGTGTGCACCACCATGCCTGGCTTGTATAATTTTATAAGTTTATCCACAGTTTTATATTCTGTTCCCCCTCCCAACTATGAATATCACCTCCTAATATTAAACGGTTTTCAATTTTTTTTCGTGTGTGGGGCAGCTTAATTCTATATTGGATAGATATTCCATAATTTATTTGTTTCCCTATCTTTTGGACTTTCAAGTTTTCCCCATTATTAACTATGCTGCTATGAATGACCATGTGCAAATACCCTTGGTCTCCTCTGTTATTCTTCCCTGAGAGGAGTTCTGTCTTAGGGAAGGGCAAAGAGCAGAACACATTTAGGATCTTGGCACACACCCATCAGGTGTGACACCCCATCAAGTACGTCCAGAAAGTTACACCACTCTCCCATCAGGTGTGGATGGGGGATCCTGTCTCCTGAAATCTCCAACGCCAAGAATCATGTTTTCAAACCACTGACCATTGTAGGCACAGAATCATCCTGTCTATAATACTTTGTTTTGATGACTAATAAGGTTAGGCCTATTTTCATGCCTACTAAGTGTTGATATGACTGTGAGTTGGAAGTTCATGGCTTTTTGCCATCTTTTCTGTTGGGGAATTTGATTTGTGCACTATAATATTTTAATTATGTATCTCACATGCTCACATCCCCTAATAATATATGCCATATGCACCAGTTAGATTTCTGTAATGTTTTTTGTTTGTTTGTTAGTTTGCAGGATTGGGGATTGAACCCAAGGGTGTCCTACCTCTAGGATACACACCCAGGCCTATTATTATTATTATTATTATTATTAGTTTTGAAACAAAATCTTGCTAAGTTGCTGAGGGTCTCTGTAAGTCGCTGAGACTGGGCTCAATCCTGTGATCCTCCTGTTTCAGCCTCCCAAGTAAGTAGTGGGATTACAGGTATGTGCCATCATACCCAGCTAATAATGTATTTTTACTACCTAAACCCTAAAGGACCAGAGCAGTGTATGAAGTGGTAACTGTAAGATGGTAAGATAATTAACAAGTGTAGCCACAGAGAGCTCATCCCCTTGAAGTTGTGCCGGATAAACTTACCTTTCTTACAAACTATAGCAATACTTACAGAGAGTGATTCTTCCATATGTCACATGCTTTTGAGAAACCTTGGGGGTTGGCAGCTCCATATGATTTAGCAGAGCAGAAGTGAAATGTTAATTCTTTGACAGCATATAGATGAGCTACCTAGCCTATCCCTTTTGTGGACTTTCTATAGTCAGGCCTCGTGGTTGCTGTTAGCCAAGTTCTGCCTTGGGGAGTGGACCACCCTGGATCCCACGACAAGATTTTGGGCTACTAAGCCTGAGGTCAAGTCTACAAGTCCTCATGTTGGTGCATGTGCCTGGATATTAATGTTGTTGTGCCTCAGTTTTGTGTCTTTAAAATGGGGACAACAGCTGGGCATGGTAGTGCCACCCCAAGTACTGTAATCCCAGTACTTTGGAGGCTGAGACAGGAGGATCTCAGGTTTGAGGCCAGCCTCAGCAACCCAGTGAGGCCCTCAGCAATTTAGTAAGACCCTGTTTCAAAATAAAAAATAAAAAGCTTGGGGGTATAGCTTAGAGGTAGAACATCCCTGGGGTAACCCCTGCATCACAAGATGGGAGGCCGCATTAATATCTTCCCAATAGGGCTGTTTGGAAAAGAAAGGAGGAAGAGTACTTAGCAGAGGCATAGACACATAGAAAGTGCTCCACAAATGGATGTTACTGTTGTTACCGAGCCGAGCTGGTGCCAAGCCTGCTTGAATGAATAAATTGGATTCAGTGGCAGCACTAAATGGTAGAACTACGGGGGCTTGGCTTCCTCTGAAGTGTAGGCCTTCCCAACATCCGAATCAGAAGTGAGTTCAATTAACAAGAAAGAAGTTAATCAGGTGTGGTGGCGCACGCTTGTAATCCCAGTACTTGGGAGGCTGAGACAGGAGGATGCGGGTTTGCGGCCAGCTTCAGCTACTTAGTGAGGCCCTCTGCAACTTAGTGAGACCCTGTTTCAAAATAAAGAATAAGAGCCGGGCGTGGTGGCGCACGCTTGTAATCCCAGCATTCGGGAGGCTGACACCAGAGGATCCAGGTTCGCGGCTAGCCTCAGCTACCTAGTGAGGCATTCCGCAACTTAGTGAGACTCGGTTTCAAAATAAAGAATAAAAAATAGGGCTTGGGGGTATAGCTCGGAGGTAGAATGCCCGAGTTCAATCCCCAGCACCGCAAAAAATAAATAAATTAATTAATTAATTAAAAAAAAAAAAGAATAAGAAATAGGGCTGGAGCCAGGCGTGGTGGCGCACGCTTGTAATCCCAGCATTTGGGAGGCTGAGGATCCAGGTTCTCGGCCAGCCTCAGTTACCTAGTGAGGCACTCCACAACTTAGTGAGACCCTGTTTTAAAATAAAGAATAAAAAATAGGGCTGGGGGTATAGCTCAGAGGTAGAATGCTCCTGAGTTCAATCCCCAGTACTGAGAAAAAAAAAAAAAAAAAGAAATAGGGTTGGGGGTGTAGCTCAGAGGTAGAATACCCCCGGATTCTAAAAAAAAAAAAAAAAAAAAAAAAAAAAAAAGAAGTTGGTGAATTTTAATTTTTGCTGCCTTGGCCACTGTATTAGTTAGCTTTTTTATTGTTGTGACCAGAATACCCGAAGAAAACAACTTATAGGAGGAAAGTTTTATTTGGCTCAGGGCTTCAGAAGTCAGTCCATGGGCAGCTAGCTCAAAGGCAGAAACATTGTGGTGGCATCATGGTGGCAGGGTTTGGTGCGGGAAAGCTCCTGAGATGACGTTAGCTGGAAAGTAAAGAGGGGGAAGGAAGGAGGGAAAGCCAGAGCTCGAGGCCACGCCCCCAGTGACGTCCTTCCTCCAGCCACTCCCTGTCTGCCCACAGTGACCACCCTGTGAGTCCACGGGTACTGTTAATCCATCAATGATTCGTCCACGGCTGAGTCCTGGTTCAGTTATTTCGCCCCTGAACCTTGAACTTTGCTGCATTGCCATCACGCGAGCTTTTCTGTGGGACAGTCCGTGTTTGAACCGCAACAGTTGCCAACAGAATCTGCCTTCCTCTTTAAGGCAAAGCTTTCCAGCATGTTCCTTAACACAGCCCATGTGGACAATTCTGATCTTTGCAGAGCGCCCCTGGGGTCAACTGGAAGAGATTGGGGAGCTTCAATCTGGAGCTTGTTGAGAATAATCGCTGCTTCTCCTTTATATGATTATGATAAGAAAAGTAAAATGCAAAGTACTAAAAAAGACATTAAACATTGAATTTGTCTAAAACTTCCAAATAAAACCCTTTCAAGTTTTAAGATGAGAAACCTGAGATTACTTCTATAGACTTACATTCTTCTAGTTCGGATTTTATGTTCGAAACAGTTACGCCAAGACCTGATAAAGACTTTTAGTGACCATCTCCTCAAATTCCTCATAATCACAAGGGGAAAACTTTATCTTCAATGAAGGTATTAAAATTTTTTAAACCAGTTTTTAAGATCACTCAAACATTTTCTACAGCTGCAAACCTGTTAAAAAATTAATAGGTCTTCCTTTTTTTTTTCACTGAGAAAATATATTAAACTTTCTTTTATTAATGAAGCTAGGTTTCTAACACATTCAAAGGTTTTCATAATATGTCTTTCAAAATAATGACAGTGTATCTAACGTGTACCTGAAATGCTGGGACAGGCATCAGAATCTATGCGCCCAGCTCCAGCCCATGTTGACTTTATATAAGGCCAGAGGTCCCTGATTACTTCCTTTCTGTCTCTCATTTAAGGTCATTCCTTTATTATCTCTCTTCAAATAAATCAGGTCTTTTTATTTTTTTCAGGTCTTACCATTCTCTCTCTCTCTGTCTGTCTCTGTCTCTCTGTGTCTCTGTGTCTGTGTCTCTGTGTCTCTGTCTCTGTCTCTCTCTGTTTCTCTCTCTCTCTCTCTCTCTCTCTATTCTGGGAGTTGCATTTCAGCCTTAACACATTTGGGAGTCCGTCCTAACATTCTTTTACCCCTGGATTATTACTTCCACTGTGGCAAACTGTTAAACTGAATTTGGGCATAAACCTCCCTCAGGAAGTGATCCCAGGTCCCACCTCTGCAAGAGCATCAGGGTATCTCCTATCCTTCCAGGTAACACACTTTACTCAAAAGAGAATTCGAGTTAGACTGAGCCCCCAGGCCTTTTCCTCCTCCTCCTTCTTTTAGTCATTCTTCTTTCTCTGCCTTCTCCTCCTCCTTTTCCTTCTCTTCCTCTTCTGATTGAACCCAGGGGCCCTCTGCCACTGAGCTACACATTCACAGCCCTTTTTGTATTTTTATTTTGAGACAGAATCTCCCTAAGTTGCTCCGGCTGGCCTCCAACTTGTGATCCTCCTGCCTCAGTCTCCCAGGGAGCTGGGATTACAGGTATGTGCCACTGTGCCAGGCTAGCCCACCATTATTCTTGAGGTTGCTATAAGATTTCCAAATATAACCAGTACATCAGATTTTTCATTGTTTTGAATCATCTTCAGGTTAATTACATGAACCAATCAAAATCAAATCAAACTAGCTGGGCTTGGTGGTGCACGCCTGTAATGCCAGTTCTTGCGAGGTTGAGACAGGAGGATCACAGGTTCGAGGACAACCTCAGCAAGTAGTGAGACTCTCATCAACCCAGTGAAACCCTGTTTCAAAAAATAAAAATAAAATAGGGCTGGGGGCGTAGCTTGAAGGTAGAATGCCTCTGGATTCAATCCTCAGTATAAATCAATCAATCAATCAAAACAGTCAACTGAATCTGTCTCAAAGGTTTGGAATGCAGGGGCCCCCGAAAGGAGTGGAGTAGCCCAGGCTATAAAGCTTAACACAAAGTGCTTCTGCCATTACCCCTAAAATTCCAGAGTCATCCTGGG
The DNA here is from genome assembly GCA_004027655.1 of Graphiurus murinus. NCBI lineage: Eukaryota > Metazoa > Chordata > Mammalia > Rodentia > Gliridae > Graphiurus > Graphiurus murinus. The sequence continues at coordinate 61,037 of PVLC010005507.1, forward strand.
CACCAGCTTGGGGGACAGAGAAGGGCTTCTCCATCGGCTAGGACACCTGCCATCCTGTGCTCTGAAAATTCTTCCTTCTTTAAAATCCTTCCTTCTTTGCTCTGCATGGCCCTGATTATCCTAGCCAGATGTCCACTTGGACATCTCCTTTCTGGGGAGTCTTCTATGATCCCCCCAATTCTCTCCAAGAATGCCCTCCAAGATTGCTGGTCCTTGCGGGCAATGACCTCACCTCGGTCTTCTTTGGCTCTTAGCCATAGCTAGTTAAGGGGCTGGTTCCTAGATGCTCAATAAATGTTCAGCAAGTGAATGGTTGGAGCCCTATTAGCGCAGACACTTCCATCGCTTCCTGTACTTACTTTTTCATCTCTATAAAAGAGGGACTCAGCCAGGAGTGGTGGCACACGCTTATAATCCCAGTATGTGGGAGGCTGAGACTGGAGGATTGCAGGTTCACAGCCAGCCTCAGTTACTTAGTAAGGCCCTCCGAAACTTAGTGAGACCTTGTTTCAAAATAAAGAATAAGAAAAAAAAATAAGGCTGGGGGTGTAGGGTGGAGATAGAAACCAGGTTCAATCCCCAGGACTGAAAAAAAAAAAAAAAAAGTGACCTGCCTTTTCCATGTTAGTGGACGTAATTAGAGCCCCCCACCACACGTCTCTCCTTTAATTAGGTGAATCGTGAAAAATCACAACGTACTTTAAAAAATGATCCGGTCCAGAGCATTGCTGGCAATTATCAGCAGCAACCAAGGATTCTCTGAGATGCCACTCACAGGCTCCCCTTTCCCGCTCCTGTTTCCAGAGCCTGCCTGGAGAGAAAGTCTAGGGAGGAAACGAGAGGTGTGCTCCCCAGCCTGCTTTTTCAACCCTGGTTCCCAGGCTGGCCTTCTCCAGTTTCCCAGGGATCAAGCCAGTGGCCGCTTCCTGCCCCCTGCTAAGCAGGACCGGGGGTTGATGGTTTTACTGTTCTCCAGTAAGCATGCAGATTAACGGCACTGCTCAGTAGCTGGGGGCCTCCCTTAAATCCAGAGGGTTGGGGCCCCACATTCCACAGGCGGTTGGAAACTCTCTGCCTTTGGTTCCTTGTTATGGGAAGGTGGCTGAGCCTCGGGGCTGGACCAGGAACACAGCAATGGCGGTCTCGGTCGTAGGTAGGGGTGTGTTTTGTTTCCTGCAGCCCATAAAAGAGCAGCCACTGCCTGCCTGCCCGCACTTGGCTGGAGCAGATGGACCTCAACTCCCAGAGCGACAGCCCAGCTCTCTCCTTAAGCTCCCTGCAACAGGAATCTTGCATGTCTTTTTTTTTTTTTTTTTTCCCCTTTCTTTCTGGTGTGGGAGATTGGACCCAAGGGCATTCTACCTTTGAGCTACACCCCAAGCCCATATATATATATATATATATATATATATATATATATATATATATATATTTATTTATTTATTTATTTATTTTTGTGGTACTGGGGATGGAACCCCAGGGCATTCTACCTCTGAGCTACACACCCCTAGCTCTATTCTATTTATTTTTTTGTTTGAAACAGGGTGTCGCCAAGTTGCTGAGGCTGTCCTTGAACCTTCGATCCCCAGATCCTCCCGTCTCAGCCTCCAAAGTACTGGGATTGCAGGCATGGACCACCACCCTCACAGCACCATGGAGCACCTTGGGGATGCGCTTCCCAGCCACTTGCGTGGAGACCCTGGTGCAGGAAATTCAAGGCCATCGCCCCCAGCTGGTGATTTTTTTTTTTCCTGAACCTGCTACAGGGACTTCACCCTATTAAATAGTTGCAACTAAATTTTACAGTAGCCTTTTCTTTTTGCCTTCTAGGTGATTTCAGGGAGTATGTGGAAATTTAAATCTCCTGCTGGCCGCAGGCAAGAGGTGGGTACCAGAAGAGAGCAAGCAGTTGACGGGGCGCCTGAAGCTTTTTCTTTCTGATTAAGCCTCTGGGGTCTCATAGTCCAAACCTGAAGGAGAAATGGATTCTAAATGCGTTCTTGGGCTCTAAGAACTCTGGCTGCAAGTACAAAGAGGTTAATGGTCTTGGAGGCATTTTTTTACTTGCGTCTCAGTTTTATGACTTTAAATCTTTACATGAACCTGTATGGGTTTCTGGTTGGCCGAAGATTCTGGAGCACTACATCCAGGAATAACAAGACAGTGTCAGGAAGGATGGGTGAGCTGCTAGAGGACTGCGAGGCTGTCTAGACTTCTTTCAACCAGTGCAGGCCTGTGGGGGCCGGGGGAGGGGTGTGCAAGGAGGCCCAGTCTCCACTGGTGGAAGTCCCTGGAGGCCAGGAAGATGACCAGGATGGTGTTACACTACTTTCCTCCTCTTCTGAAGTGCCACCCAACAGACATGGATGACACTGTGGCTTTAAAAATGTCTTTTGTGTCTGCATAGTGGCGCACGCCTGTGATCCCAATACTTGGAAGGATGAGACAGGAGGCTTGTAGGTTGGAGGCCAGCCTCAGCAAGTTAGCAAAACTCTCGGCAACCTAGCCAGACCCTGTTTCCAAACCAAAAATAAAGAAGGGCTGAGGGTGTAGTTCAGTGATAGAATGCCCTTAGGTTCGATCCCTAGTACCACAAGGAAGAAAAAAAATCTGCACAATGAGCATTTATTGAATGAGGGAAAAGTCCTTTTGCAGATTTTTTTTTTTTGGTGCAGTACACAATTATTCTTTCAGTATCTCAAATGATGGAAAGTCAGGTGTAAACCAGCTTCTACTAACAGCTAAGCATGAGCGATATATGACTTCCTTAACCAGTATCAAAGTGATAAAATACTAGACCCTGGATTAAGAGACATTCAGATGAAAAAGATAAAAAGCACGGCAAAAGCTGTAACAGTCTTTGACTTTGTACATCATCATTCAGTCTTTTAGCCCAAATGAAGATTTGAACATATTGCTACCAGAGTATTTTCTGATTCCCAAATGGAAAGCAAATTTTCAAGTGCCAGGATGAAATCTACTGCAATAGTATAAAAGGTAATAGCTCTATTTCTATTACAGAGGTTATCGAAGACCCATCGCTGTCTTTAATGGCAGTGTGTTTTTATTTCTCGGGTGAAAAAAAAAGTTGTGGTCCAGTGACCTCAAATGGCCCTACCTGGCACATTTCACACCTCCACACAGGGTGCTTGGGGATTTGTACCTGAAGAGTCCATTTGCTTAGGTTGAAAGAGACTTGAGGCCAGTGTGGTGGTGAACACCTGTAATCCGAATACTTGAGGGGGGTCTGAGCCAGGAGGATCGCAGGTTCAAGGTCAACCTCAGCAATTTAGCAAGACTCTCATCAATCTAGAGAGACCTTGTTTTTGTTTTAAATTAGAGCTAGGGGTGTAGTTTGGAGGTAGGATGCCCCTGGGTTTGATCCCCAATACCAAAAAAAAAAAAAAAAAAAAAAGAGAGAGAGGAGAGAGGAGAACACCACTTAATTTGGAAAGGCAGAAGCTGCTGAAGGCAGGAGGTGTTCTACCACCCGACTCTTGGAGGTAGAATGCCCCTGGGTTCAATCCCAGTGACCCTTCCACATACATACAAATTACCCAACATGGAACCGCATGTTTTAATTCCTACATAACTCAATGGTAGAAACGACCAAGGAAGTATAATAAAGGGGTACATGAGAAAGACCCTCTAACCCGCACCACTCTAGCCCCTGATGAACTGGGACCTGGCCACCAGTACCTGCTGGTATCGGTGCAGAGGGGACCGGGCCACACAGTCCCAATCCGAGTGTCACGCGCATAGCAGAGGCAGCTTTGCTCAATCTCCATGTCCCAAGTCAGGGGCCCACACACCAAGCTGACTTCCTCCCTGCCAGTGACCAGCTGACCTGCACCAGCCCTCAGCAACGCTCGGAGACCGGGCTCCTAGTGTAGCTGGGATGATTGTTTGGCTTTGAAGGCCGGACCCCTCCCTCTGCCCCTTCAAGGCATCCCATCCTCCAGAGCCGAGGTGCAGCTTCCCTCTGGGCAGTAATGTTCCCACCTCTTCCTCAATCTTTGACTTCATCTATTGTATTTTTTTTTTCTAACTTTCACCAACTCGACAACACCTTCTTGGCCACTGCTACCACCATGGACCAGAGTTAGGTGGCAGAGTACCTCCTGCCTTTAGGAGCTTCTGCCTTTCCAAATTACGTGGCTTTCTCCTCTTCTCCTCTCTTCCCTTCTCTTGTCTTCTCTTCTCCCCTCCCCTCTCTCCTCCAGTACTGCCAGTACTGCCCCCTCCCCACTTCCACACACAAGAGATTGCCACAAAAACCAACCCCCCTCAAAAAACAAAACAAAACAACAACAACCAAAAAAACCTGAGCTTCGGGTCTTTTTTTTTTTTAAGTTTTAACTATGGTGCTGATAAATGATTTCCCACTTGCCTTCCTCCTTTCTCTATTACCTGTAGCCTTGGAACTTGATTTGCTATCCAGCAAGCAACACTGCTTTGCAGCTTGGCCAGACAGGATGGGAGGGGGATTTGCAGCCTGAAAACAAGCCTGTTTCCCTTGCCACAGGGAGAACAGAGAACAGAGCTCTGTGCGGGTGTGCGAGTGGTGGCCCCAGTTCCTAACTGGGTGAACCCTCCCAGTGTACTTTGGGCAGCACATTTCTAGTGCAAAAAAGGTGGCACCTCACGCCGGGTGTGGTGGCACACACTTGTAATTCCAGGACTTGGGAGACTGAAACTGGAAGATCACAGTTTGAGGCCAGCCTCAGCAACTTAGTGAGACCCTGTTTCAAAATAAAAAATAAAATAGGTCTGGAGGTGTAGCTCGGAGGTAGATTGCCTCTGGGTTTAATCCCCAGTAACACACACACACACACACACACACACACACACACACACACACACACGGCACCTGCTCCACGAAGCAGTGGTGTTACAGTACTGAGTCACTTGGGCAGAAGGCTGCACAGAGTTGAGTTGTGCTAAGTGCTTCCAGGAAGAACCAAGCCAGCTCTCTGCACCCTTCAGTGCCTCGGAAGAGGCTAGTAAGGGACCCATTAACTTCTCATTGCCCTGGTGCTAAAACACACGTTTCTTTATTGTCATCTTGAGTTTTCCATAGTAATTACCGTCTCCCTTCTCCATCGTTTCTGCTTTCTTCTTCCTTTCTCTACTCCTCTCATCAGGGACCTTCCACAGAACCGTGGTGGGTGCAGAGCTCGCGGGCGACTGCCATGCCCGGCTCCCGTTGTCTCGCTGCAGCCTGCACCCACGTCCAGGAGACAGCGTGGACCACGGGTGAGGACGGGGAACACGGACCCAGAGTGGATGTGCACTTGGACTTCGGTCATTTACTTTAAAGTCGTTGAACTGCCCCGTGCCTCAGTTTCCCCACATCTGTAAAGAGATAAGCATCTTCCCTTGGTGTCTCGGTGGTAAATTATAGAAAACGCAAGTCCAGGCCGCCTTGACAATAAAAATGTTTGCTGACACCAGAACAGGGAGCCGAGAAGAGGAGCGCAGTTGGCCCCGCGGCCGCTCTGGATCCCTCGCCAGCATCTCCCGCCCTCCTTTCTGAATCAACGGCATCCCCGGGCGGGTAGGGCAATGGAAGTGTCAATTTGCAAAGTGACATGGGGCCAGGCTTCCTTCCTGTGACTTCATTTAAGATAGAATTCATTCTAATTGGAGGTTTTTGACACATAAAGGTTCCAGTCTTTTATTTATTTATTTATTTATTTATTTATTTATTTATTTATTTATTTATTTATTTATTTATTTTGTGGTACTGGGAACTGGACTCAGGAGTGTTCTACCTCAGAGCTATACCCTGGCCCTTTTTATTTTATTATTATATTTTTATATTGAGGATTGAATCCAGAGGCATTCTACCTCCAGCCCCTTAAATTTTTTTTTTTTTTTTTTTAATTTTGAAGCAGAGTCTTTCTAAACTGCCAAGGGTCTCGCTAAGTTGTCAAGGCTAGCCTCAAACCTTCAGTCCTCCTGTCTCAGTCTCTCAAGTACTGGGATTACATGTGTGCACCACCAAACCTGACTTTTTTTTTTTTTGAAACAGGGTCTCACCAAGTTACTACGTGCTTACTGGTCTTGTTCCTGCAATCCTCCTGCCTCAGTATCCCAGATACTGGGATTACAGGTATGAACCATCACACCTGGCTGGTTCCAGTCTCTAAGGGTAAGATGTAGTGCCCTATGCCCATGGGCACATATTTGGGGTACCGGGGATACTTCCGATATCAAGGCTTGCCTGAGAAGAACATAGGGCCAACCTAGCCTCCCTTGGCTTTCTAGAACACATTGTTACTGCACACTTGAGAGCTGCATGTGGGCGTGGCTAGGTGGGGCTCCTCTGCGGCTGCAATGTCAAACCCCACCTGACCAGGGACATCCTCTTGTGCCACCTCTGGTTCCCTTGCAGTGAAGATGGCAGAGGCCAGCCAAAGTGCACTGCTGTCGGTGGCCGTCTCCCACAGGACTGATTGAGTGCTTCTCAAACTTGGGATAGCTTCGAGAGCTCCAGCACGGCTTGCTGGGCCGCACCCCACCCCAGGAGCTTCTGACCAGTGTTTCTGCAGCGTGACCTGGTCCTCGCTTCACAAATGAGTTTCCGGGTGACACTGTGCTCCTGGGCCAGGGCTCACACTCGGAGAGGCAGGGACCTAGGAGCTGGAAGTGATGTAGGATAGAAGAAATAGGTAGAAACTAGGAGACAGACAAGAAGGGAAAGTAAAATATCACTTTAATATAAAAAACCTGGAACTGAAGTGCATCAGCCTCTACTCCACAAACTGGTTCCCTTTCCCAGGCCTAACTCTCCCAAATTCCTGGGAAATCCATAAATCTTAGAGTTAACTAAAAGGAAGTATAATTGCCCTGTGCATTGATAGCAAGACAGGTACGATATTTTGAAATACCTATAATTTAGGACACTCTCCAGCTTATTTGTCAGTCAGCTAATGAGGACCCCAATCAGCCTGAGGACCCTAAGGTTGACCAGACCACCAGACCACCAGGAAGTACCCTGGAACTACCAGACTGATATCATCCACTCTAGAGCTGACCAGACTACCTGACCACCATAAACTGCCTGGGGGACTACCGGACTGAGACCATCCTCACACACCTCCTCTAGCCCACACCTCATGAAAGCCCCCTATAAGAAGGGAGCCTTGAACTCCCCAAAATGCCCTTCCTCATCTTGAGGTGGCCCGCATTCTCTCTTGAATGTGTATTTCTTCCTTTTTTCCCTTTTCCCCTGTCCATGTCTCTGACTGGCGCGTGCTTAAATTCTTTTCCGTCATGTTAGCCAAGGACCCTGCAGATCCTGAGTTCCTGAACTGAGGATTCGCCCCAACAGAAGAACAGCAGTGATCAAGTCTCGGGGGTCCCTCTCTGCTCTGGCTGAGTCCCTTTGCCCCCCTCCCCCAATCATTGAGGTGTCCTGAGTCATAGAATGAACCCCATCTCCCCCCCGTAGGCTGGAGCTCCTTGTGGCAGTGTGTGTCAAGATTTTGTCCCCATGGCTGTTTACAAGATACAGGAGAAGATGCAAGCTACCAGAGGTCCCCTGGGCACTGACAGGGGCGTCCCAGACAGAAACCCTACACACTGTCAAGCCCACGGTGGCTCTGGAGGACTTTTAACTAATGGGCACTTGTAAATCTAACAGGATTTCCTACCGGTATAAATGCTTTGGGTCAAATACTCATTAAACTGTCAGCCAGCAGAAAGGTGTCCCTCCTGGGAAGAGGGTCACAGTATCCTGGGCAGAAGGAGGCCTCCCTCAGCCACCCCCCACCCAGTCACCCCCAACTCACCCCAGACTCTTTCCAAAGCCCTTCAGAGGATTTTACCACTCTTCTCCAACTCCATCAAGAAATTATTTGTTTTCTCCAGTCTTAAATAAGTGCTCATTTAAAACCTACTATTTCCTGTTGTTGGAGAAGATCCCTGCTGTGGAAATTGAGAATGGAATGGCTAGCCCCTGTCCGTGGTAAGACAGGTCTTTGTATACATTAAGTCGTGTATAAAATCACCCGAGTCTATGATTAAAGCCAGTAAGTACAATTGTTTGTTTTGACATGTAAAGAAATTTACATTTAGTATTACTCAACCCTTACACACGAAAAATTTATGGAATGAAAAATGAGTCTCCTTCCCATCCCAGGGTCCTGAGCTGCTTTCCTAGAATTAACCCCCAATAGTAGTTTCATATATACCTTCCAGAATTTTCCCCAAATATATTTGTACAACACACACACACACACACACACACACACACACACACACACACTTTTTTTTTTGTTGTTGTTTTAACTTAGTGATGCATCTGAGGTCTCTTCTCACCAATATATGCCCTTTTTTTTTTTTTTTTTTTGCAGTACTGGGGATTGAACCCAGAGGCGTTCTACCTCCTGGCTATGCCCCCAGTCCTATTTTTTATTCTGTATTTTGAAACAGGGTCTCACTAAGTTGCAGAGGGCCTCACTAAGTAGCTGAGGCTGGCCATGAACCCAGATCCGCCTGGGAGGATTGCAGGTTTGAGGACAGCCTCAGCAAGTAGTGAGACTCTCATCAACCTAGCAAGTCTCTATTTTCAAATAAGAAAAAAAAAAAATTGGACTGGGGGTGTAGCTCAAAGGTAGAATGCCTCTGGGACCAATCCCCAGTACCAAAACAAACAAAAACAGAGATTTGTGCTTTTTTAATTTAGACAGACTACATGATAGAGGTTGCACCAAGTTTCATTCCCTTCAATGATGTTCAAGAGCGCCCATGGGTCCCCAGATGCCAGCCTCTACCAGGTCTGATCAAATTTGATAATTTTTGCCTGATAGGCAAAAATAATGCAATTTT